>CAUYRT010022387.1:0-11629 GCA_963574885.1 Lepilemur ruficaudatus
CCACCATGCCCGGCTAATTTTTTCTATATATTTTTAGTTGGCCAATTAATTTCTTTCTATTTTTAGTAGAGACAGGGTCTCGCTCTTGCTCAGGCTGGTTTCGAACTCCTGACCTTGAGCGATCCACCCGCCTCGGCCTCCCAGAGCGCTAGGATTATAGGCATGAGTCACCGCGCCCGGCCTAGAGATGAGGTCTTACTCTGCTCAGGCTGATCTTGAACTCCTGACTTCAAGCGATCCTCCTACTTCTGCCTCCCAGAGTGCTAGGATTACAGTGTGAGCCACCACACCTGGCCATAATATGTATTTTTTGAGCCACTATTAGTATGCAAGAGTTTTGCTGGGTGCTGAGTGTCTTGTGAGTTTTCAGCTTCTGTGCCAATGCTCACTTTCCTGAGCGTAATAATCTGGAACATTACCTATATTGAGTTCACTGGGTGGTTGCTGAAAGCCACTGTAAGGAGTGAGAAACCTGAGGGTAGCGGAAGGGAGGAGTGGCGTGGTGGCCTGAACTGCTGCGTGGTCCCTGGCTCTGGAATGCACTGGCTGATGTGTTTGGATCCGCGCTGGAAAACAAGCAAGCGGTGTGGTGAGTTGCAGTTTCCACCGTCACAGCACTTGGCATTTTCCATGTTGTAAATCTTTATTTTTTCCACTTCAGTGTGAGTGGAATCACTTCCACTGGAGATAGTCCAGAAATTGCTAAGTCAGTGGGAAATAAGAGTCTAAAAGTTAGGGATAGATTGTGTTTACCATGCAATATCGTCTATTTAAAATCATCCCAGATCCTAGATCCTCCCTCCTTGCAAACAGTGAGCAACGCTCTTTACCCCTCTGCACTCCAGGTCACAGCTGCCCAATGCACGTGGGATGTGGAACATAGGGCATGTGCTGCAGCGGATGAAAGGATGGCCGAGACCACATGCTGTGCTCCGGCGTTGCTTGTTGCCCGTCAGACTGAGGACAGGTTTCTGTCCCCAGAGTTGTCCCATCCTTCAGTATCCATAGGGATTCTAGAAGCCCGTGTTCTCCTCCTTCATTCTGCTTAATTCCTCTGCCTAGAATTCTAATTCCCATTCCCTGCCTGGAGTCCCAACCTGAACTTCAAGCCCATCCCATTTTCTGGGCCCTGGCTGCCTCCCGGAGTTGGGGTGTGGACGGGACTTCTGGGACTTCGGGCTGCTGTCTGCTGCGGCCTCTGTCCCCTGCTCTGTCCATTAGATTCTTGCGCCCTCCTACAGCTGGCCTTTCCATCGGTCTGCAGAACCCGGCCCGTCCTTCCCGCACAAACTCCTGCAGAGACCGCATACAGTAGTTTTCTGGTATTCCTCTGCAGAAATTAGGTCCCTTAAGTTTGAGGTGGTAACTATTAGAAAGAAGAGACTAAAAAAGATAATCCAAACATACTTTTGGGGAGAGGAAAGGGTGATTGATGAAATGAAGTTATTATTTTAAAAACATAAATTACTTAAAAGTAAATTTTCTTATACTTCTGTTGACAGAAACAGGCAAATTTTGCTGTCATGGGTCTAATTCTTCCTAATTGAAAAGAGAAGAGTATCTAAACATGGGGAGGGGAAGGAATGCGATCTGTTGTATGGGAGAGGACTGCCATGTAGCCGGGGACCTGTACCTGGTACATTTGATGGAAGTTCAGGAAAGGAAGGAAGGAAGCGCAGGCTAAAACAAGGCCATGCACTCGGGTCCCTCAAACTGCTTTTCAAAAGTACCTAACAGCTAGTACACCTGTCGAACTCTATATGCTGAGCACTGGCAGGCTCCTTGCCTGCACTGTCACAACCCAGTGAGGTGCGACTCTTGCTAGCATCATTGTGCAGTTGAGATTGAGTCCTGAAGAAGTTAAATACTTGCTCAGGGCCCCCAGCCAATAAACGGCAGGACCTGCGTTCAACTTCCAGGTCCAGGGACTCCAGTGATTGTGCTGTTACAGCACTACGCCAGCTGCCTTCTTGTACAGGGACAGGACAGGGTTACACGTCTACCCAGGAGAATGTCGTCAGAAGCTTGGGGGGGGGGTGAGTTGTGAGTAAGCTCTGGGTAATCTGAGAGGATGATAGTGGCCAAGGTTGACCCACTCTCAGGTTTGATTTATTGGCAGGTGCATGTTCTGAAGGAGGAAGGTGAAAGTCATCATCCCTAGAGGCATTGTTTTTACCAGGAGGCTTGTCCCCAGTGCTCAGGCTCCCAGTGGGTGGGACTGCAATGGTGATATTTGAAGAGCGGCTGAAGGAATTTAGAGGATGGGGCTTTTGAATTCTTTGTCCTTGGAGGTGATTAAACAGAGCTGGACATGCTCGCTAGGCATTTTCTGAAGCATCTCGCAGGAGCACATTTTATCAGTGCTGGAGGGAGACAGAGGATCGTGGTTCTGGGCTGAGGACGTCAGCCAGGCACCTGCTAGCAGCACCCAGTAGGAAGCACCCTGGCCCTCCGGTGGCTTTTTAATATTTAACTGGAAAAGTAAATGCTTTGCCTTTCCCATATACTCCCTGCTGAGGAGTTAAACTGCTGGACATTGAAACGGGATGGTGGAGGTATTCTGAAGCATTCTTTTTTTGGATACACGTGTTTGTTCAGATTCATTGAGAAGAAGAATGTAAAACATTCAGACCTCGTATGCGAGGCAGTTGAAGTGTTGGAAGTTGGAACGCCAGGCGAGGAAGGGTCTGACCTAAATGTTCACCTATAAAAACCATTCCGCAAGGCTCAAGCCAGCCACCAGGGGCCTGGTGGGAAATGTGGCGGTAGATTGAAGAAGGGCAAGTATGGCGGGGTTGGAGCCGTATTAAGGGACCGCCAAGCGCAGGAGGGAGAGGCAGGAGGCGGCGCAGAAGGGGCGACAGGTGAGCTGGGCGCGCCCCTGTGGAGGAGAAGGTAGTGCAGGAAGACGCAAGTGATCCAAGCTGCCTCTTGTGTGGCAGCATCCCGTGGCGGATGTGATTTGTGGGGTTTTATTCTTTCCAGATCTGTTTCTTCTTTTAAAAAAAAGGCAGGTTTTCTTCATCTTTTACTGTCTTGTAGAAAATCAATAACATCTTCTTTGCCAATATGAAAACATTTCCTTTTGATTCTAGATCCTAAATCTAGCACTGCTGCTCTGGAATCGCTGCCCACCGTGGCTGCCAATCTTGCTCCTGGTCCGGACCCTGTGGGACCAGACCTAGCTGGGCCTCCCCCCGGGTGGTGCTTGGTGGCGCCGGGTGCCAGGCGCAGGACACTTCTCCCATTGCCGTGGAGGAGCCCCTGCCCTCCCATTTCCTTTTTGTGTATTTGTTCATTGGTCGAGCTGAAATTTCCCAAAGTATGTGAATTTGGTTTTCTTCATTCATAAATCCCGTGAGGACTCACGCGTTCATCTTGGAAATTTTTCGTAAATATTTGCTGATTGTATAATATGATATCAAACATCCGAAGCCAATTTGGTAAATGTTTATTAACAGAGAGATTTGCCAAAGACAAGGGAAGTCTTACCTAGATTATGCTTCCAGTTTCTAAAAAGCCTTCCGATTATGGTATAATAATAAACTTGCTTTGACAATTATATATAATTTGTATTAAAATACACAAATTTATTTTAAAAGCATGGCACTCTTTCATGGTAAATTTCTAACTTTCCCCCCACCATTAGAAAACGTTTTGAGATATTATTGGATGATAGAGGCAAGGACTCATTATTTTTGTTTTTAAATCTGTATTATCTCTATTTTGCTCTTTCAAATAGCTATTAAAATTTATTACGTATTTGCACTTATAAATTTTAAGAATGGATCAGTAAATTTATGTGTTTAGCAGAGAATCGGTATTAGTTTTGAATAGTGTGGTAAGGTGACACTCTCAGCTTTATGACTTTCAGTAGATGATGGATTCTGCTACTGCGACAAGGTCGAGCACATAAAAATTCCAATCAAATGCCATAAAAAGCACAGTTCCATATGTCAATTTAATTCTGTAGCAGTCTTTTTTGTCAGCATGGCTGGAATTCCATCTGTTTCAATTTAAGATTAGTCCCAGCCATGCAGGTGATACATACAGCTTACTTACATAATCTATAATATAAATGTAAGTATATGGAACACAAATGTGTTTGTTTAGATTGTGGTAGTGGCTGAGTGGGTGGCATAATAGAGCATCTGTAATTCAATATTTAGAGTATAAAGCTGTTTTTTTCTTTGTGAAACAATTTGTTTTTCTATATACTGCTTGGCATTAAATAATGCTGTTGCTTATATGCTACTACTAATGAGCGGGTGCCGGTCCTCCTCTACTGTGGCTCTTCTACAGAAATAAGTTGCCAAAGTGAATTGCTTGTGTTTATTATTCTGGTCCTGGGTTAGCACCAGGTGTCACAGTAGATCTTGGATTGGTATACATTAATAGGTTTTCATGAAGGCAGAAAATTGCAGGATAGAGCAAATTGTCCCATACCTATTATATAATCTCAAGTAATGATGATTGGTTATACACGGTGGGGCTGAAATAGTCCACAACATAAGGAAACCACGCAGGGGTCTCTAAATAGGTCAGAGGGTTCTAACAGATGCCCAGCCCCCTTTCTGCTTCTTGTAAAGTTCTTGTTACTGAATGGTCATAAAGAGAGTTTTGTCTGCCGTAATGCTCACCAACAAGACAGGATTACCAACAACGTGGTCCTGGCCAGCAGCCAGCCTGCCTGCATTTAAATGATGCTCGCTGCCGTGGCAACCCCGCTGGGGCAGCTTCTTAAGAAGGAGAAACACAGCCCTGGTGGAAGACCACAGTGGCAGACACATCACCTGCCAAAAAGCTAAATGGGGGTGGGAGGTGTGATTTGCAAAATACATGTTGGGTCTTCATCCTCATTTCCTGATTTGGAGCTCCTGAAACCCTTGGTATCTCCAGATTGATAAGAATGCCTTTTGTATGCTAATGATTGAGTGGTGGCTCATAACCCCTAGGTGGCTTGCGCTGGGGCGGGGGAAGGGGGCTGGTCAGACTTTTCATGTTTGTTTGTTTGTTTATGAGACAGAGTCTCGCTCTCTGTTGCCTGGGCTAGAGTGCCATGGCGTCAGCCTAGCTCACAGCAACCTCAAACTCCTGGGTTCAGGCGATCCTCCTGCCTCAGCCTCCCGAGTAGCTGGGGCCACAGGCATGTGCCACCATGCCCGGCTAATTTATATATTTTTATTTATATATATATATGTATTTATTTTTAGTTGTCCAGCTAATTTCTTTCTATTTATAGTAGAGACGGGATCTCGCTCTTGCTCAGGCTGGTCTCAAACTCCTGACCTTGAGCGAGCCTCCTGCCTCAGCCTCTCAGAGTGCTAGGATTACAGGCATGAGCCACCATGCCCAACCCTGGTCAGACTTTCCAGCCCCAGCCCCCCAACCTCTGAGGAAGGGAGAAGGGGCTGAAGGTTAAGCCCGTCACCTATGGCTAGTGATTTAATCAACTATGCTTATGTAAGGGAGCTTCCACAAAACCCAGAAGGACTGGGTTTGGAGAGCTTCCAGATAGCTGAGCATGTGGAGGTCCAGGGGGTGCTCTCACTTGGAGGTGGGATGGAAACTCTGCCTTCCCACAGCCCTTGTCCTGTGGGTATCTACCATCCAGCTATTCATTGGTATCCTTTATAATGCCTTTTTGTCAGGGCCTAGGGAAGACTTCCCCTTCGCTGTCTGAAGGTTCGCTGAAAATCACTGAGAAGAGGCAGGTTAATAGGAGAAAAGGCATATAAATTTATTAACATGCATACAGGAGCCTTCAGCGTGAAGACTCAAAGATACAGGGCAAATTCCATTTTTATGCTTAGGTTCAACAAAGTATGGACAGGTGTGTAGAAATATGATTGGACAAAAAGGGTATGATCTAGTGCTAACAGACTGAGTGGGGAGACCCAGCAAGGCCTGTCTGTCTAGATTCTTCTTGGCCTCTCTTCCTTCCGGGTGTGGGCAGGATACTCTCTGGAATAGGGGGTCTTATGACCTACAGCCAAACAAGGCAGGTCAGTTAATTTCTTTATGGCCAGTTTTTACACAGAAAGGTGGAAGGAAAGTTAGAATAATATTTTTAGGTTTTATGGCTGGTTTTGAAGAAAAGGGGTTCTGGTTTCTGTGACTCACCTTGGGGAAGAGGAATTCTAGTTTCTATGGCTAGCTTCGGGGGAGAATAGGGCTGTGAGACAGAAGGACAGGAGAAGGCCCGAGAAAAACTTTTGCTTCTGAGGCCTTCGTTTTGGGGTATTGTTTTCTGAGTCCTAATACTTTATAATAACTGGTAAATGTTAAGTAACTGTTTTCCTGGGTTCTGTGTGCCCCTCTAGCAAACTAATCAAACCCAAGGTCACGGGAACCCCGATTTATATTTGGTCAGTCAGAAGCACAGGTCAGAACCCTAAAATGGGGTGGGGGGGTGGTCCTGTGGCACTGAGCCTCAGCCTGTGGGGGCTGACGTTTTCTCCAGGTAGGTAGCATCAGAATGGAGTTGAATTAGAGATGCCTAGCTGATGTCTGTTTCAGAATCGATGGCTTGCTTGGTGTATGGGGAAAACCCCCCAACATGTGGTCACCGAAGCGTTCTGTGTTGTGAGAGTACAGTAGGAGAAAAAAAGAGTTTGTTTTTTTCCTCCTCCGGTGGCATTCTCCAAATAAGGACATTGGGAAGAATATGAGTTTAAAGAAATGGATTGTAATGCATGGCATAGTGGCACACTATATAAGTAAATTTCATAAAATTGGATTTTACTGCTTTAGGATTTGTGAGAATTCAGGCACAGGGTCCAGGATGTCGCTTTCCCTTGTGGACGTGGTGTGTGAAGCAAGCAAGTATGTCAAACAAGCTATCAGCATCATTCCAAGCCGATTGAGAGGAAATGCAAGTTTTTAAGTTTCTAAGATGTACTGCATTGATTAGGGTACAGGCTAAGCTACCGAAATGAGATCCCAAAGTATAGAGACGTCAACATGATAGATATCATTTCTTTCTCCTCTCTCAGTCCTGGCAGCTGGTGGCTTGTGGGATCAACACATTGCTTACTCTCCTGTCCTGTTCACCAGCACCTGGTCACATGGCCACCTCTACCTGCAAGGGAGATGGGAAAATGTAGTCTTTACCTGGGTAGCCAAGGGTCCAGCTAAAACTCAGGGTTCTTTTTCTTTCTTTTTTTTTTTTTTTGAGACACAGTCTCACTCTGTTGCCTGGGCTGTAGAGTGCCATGGCATCAGCCTAGCTCACAGCAACCTCAAACTCCTGGGCTCAAGCAATCCTTCTGCCTCAGCCTCCCAAGTACCTGGGACTACAGGCATGCGCCACCATGCCCGGCTAATTTTTTACATATATTTTTAGTTGTCCAATTAATTTCTATTTTATAGTAGAGACGGGGTCTCCCTCTTGCTCAGGCTGGTCTTGAACTCCTGACCTTGAGCTATCCACCCGCCTCAGCCTCCCAGAGTGCTAGGATTACAGGCGTGAGCCACCGCGCCCGGCCAGGGTTCTTTTTCTAATAGATGCAGGGGAGAGTAGGTGTTGCAGACCCCCAGCAGTTTCTCTCCTGATCACCTTTTATGTTCTATCGAGAGGACACTGCCTGGCCAGCAATACCTAACTTGACTGGAGCTTAGACCCGCAAACTTAAGCTGATTCTCACCTAGACCCTCGACACAAAGGGGGAGAAGCAGGATGGAAGAACTTGGTGATTCTAGTTTAGACCAACCTGACTTTCCACCACTTGCTGTTTGTGTGGCCTTAAGTTGGGCGGTTGAGCCTCTCTGACACCCTGATTCCTCATTTGTAAATTACCGGTAGTGATAACCATCTCACAGAGGTGTTGTAACAGTGAAATAGCACAAGTAATACCAGAACATCCAGGTTGATGCCAGTCATTAAAGTCGGCCTGTTCCTTCCTCTCTAGGGTGAATCATAGAAGTCATCTACTTACCCAATATTTCTAGTGAACAAGTGATTTGCCCAGAACTTGATTTAATTTACATTATTGCACCAGGATGACACTACTTTATGGTAAAGACATCTTTGCTTCTCCAAATGCAAATTTTAAAATTCTTTTGATGGGCCTAGAGGCAGCCCATCTTCTGGCCATGTCATAACAATGTTAGACTAAAGGAGATAATAATAATAATAATAATAATTAATGCAGGTTTCCTTGGGAAATGACCAGTGGAAGTTGCTGCACAGGGGTCTTTGGTGGCAGGAGGTGGCCTCTAGGGGCCGTTGATGTGGTCACCAGTGGTAGCACACACTGCAATGCATGTGTCCTCCTGACTTCTAGCAAGTGGCCTCTGGGTTCTTAAACCCAGACCCTACTGTGGAAGATGCTGGACTTTGGCAAGCCCCAGGCAGGGGCTGCGGTGAGGTAGGCTTGACTCCCGCTGGGGCAGCGTATGCTGTGTGGCATGACAGTCGCTCTGGGCACCCTTGGGTCGGATCAAGTTTCAGAATTGGGTGCCAGCGCTAAGTGACCAAGAAAACCTTTGTGGATGGATCATAAGGCCTGGAGCCACGAAGTTAAAACCGATGGGGCTTTCTTGTTAGCGGCCTCTTGCTTGCCCAGCGGGGCTTTTTGTGTAAGGGAAGGGTCTAGCAGGACTGCATGACTGCGCGGCGTGAGGCCACGTCCCGCCTCGGATGCGCCCTGCTGGCTTTTAGGTCTGTGGGCAAGGGTGGAGGCCTCTGCCTGGATGGTTCTTGTGGGCCCCCCTCCTGTTCCAGCGGCCTCCTCAGGGGCAGTGACTTTCCCCATGACCCTGAGCTTGCCATCCAGGGCGGGGATTTCATTTGGACTTGCTCACCTCGTTCCCAGGTGGCTCTTTGTTTCTTCCATGAGCAGAACATATCCCTCATCCACTGCCTGCGGGTGGCCTGGTGTGGCAGGGTCCCTAGAGACCCTGAGGGAGCCAGGGAAAGCGAGTCAGTGGTCTCCCCAGATGGCTGCCAGCCTGTGGCAGTGTGGGGCGCCTGCCTTGTGTCCTGTCTGAGCTGTCCCCAGCCCTCACCAGCACATCCTGTTGAGGAGACAGTTGAGTCGATTGTCACTGCCAGCTGGGAGACCGCCTGGCAAGGTCAGACCTTACTGAGAATTGCAAGTTTGATTTAAGGCTGTCTTTCAAAGCAGGGCTCCGTTAGGATTGCATAAGAATCACGACCTTGCCGCGCAGGGTGGGTTGGCAGCAGCAAGGCGAGGGAGTGAGGGGTTCAGAGACTCCCAGGGGCAAATTCCCACTGAAGAGTCAGGGAGTCTTCTGGGAAGCTCCTGGGTATGAACAGTGGTCGCGTTTGTCTGGGCAGACAGGCCGGAAGAGCAAAGACATGCTAATGAGATGGAGGAAATGCAAGTCCTGTTGGAGCAGAGGGAAGGGGCTTCCGCTGTGTTCTCAGTGTCGGGTGAAGTGGGTCCGCCCTTGGCGCTGCAGGTTTACATGCTAGAGGCGTTCGATGCATTTTCTTCATAGCTTTTTGTCTTCTCATGAAAGATGTTTTCATTCACAAATGTTGTAGATGAGAATAATGTCTATTTAAAAAGAAGATAAACAGGCTCTGAAATGTCATTGTACGGAGTGAAATGGGGGCCAGTGACAAGCCTTTAAGAATTCAACCCTTGAATTTTGTGATTTCTTATTTCTTCAGTTCTGTCCGGTAACTTTCCCTGTACAGGTATTCCTGGCATATGAAGAAGAATGATTAACAATTGTACAGGTAACTTTAATATACTTGAAAGCTATGAAATAATATGTTTGTTATTGAAAATAAACAGGATAGATGTAAAGATGTAATATCTGAACTATATATATATATATAAAATATATGGATCGCTTGAAAATAAAGTATTGCCTTAAGTCAAAGAATAATAATACCTGAATATTTATATAATAATGCCTATCTGAAAAGTATTTTAAAGTTGCTGTTATTTTCTAGATTTCCAGAACGGTTGGTTCACACGAAGGCTGATTGGTTAGGAAGGTAGCACCTGGCGGGCGTCTTACCACAGCTCCCAGACTGGAGCTGAGTTGGATGCTGGGTGGGTTGAGGGGAGTTCCTGAGTCTAGACCCCCTCAGATGTGCTTCCTGCCCTGGGCTTTAGGGGATCTGCCTTCTCAGGCCACATGCAAAACCAGTTGTTAGTCACCCCTGACACACCCTGAGTCACCACCACCCTCTCTGGGAAGCCACAGAGGAGACCTTGGCCGCAGTGGCCACAGCCCCAGGTTTTGCCCCCTTGCAGCCCTGTTTATTTGTCCTTGCAGATCTGTTTATTTGTCCTGCCTCCCATGCTTTTGGGGCCCTGGGTCTCAGTTTGCAGAGAGATCTAACTGTGGACTCTGTGCAGGCTGTGCCTGCAGGCAAGGTGGGTGCAGACTCGCTTCGCTGCAGCTCCTTGCCTTGTTCTGCGTCCCAGGCTCCTCACGGTGCATGCTAGACACATCGCTCTTTTCTCATTTTGGTTCTCGTTTTAGTGGTCAAGTTGCCTGTGAGAATTTCTTTTCTCATCCACGTGTTTAGTTCTTCTCTTTTTACTTTCCATGTCATATTGTGAGGAAATTTGGAATAAGCAGCAGAGATTATTGGTATCTCCAGTGAAAAACCATGCATTGTGTAGAGTGTACCCTTGCAAGGATTCTGGTCCTTGTTCTTAATCAGTTTTACATCTCTGTAAGTTGCAGATAACTGGTAGCAATGCAAAGCAATTATTGTCTGTAGACATGCAAAAAAACCCCAAAAAACAAAACCATGTTGGCATGGTTAAAATGACCCCCTCCAAACCATGGGAAAAACTAGTTTAATATTTGTAAATTCATTTCAACATTCCTTTATTCCATATAAATCATATAAAGTTGTACTTCTGTGACTTCTCCGACTTCTCCTTTTAACTGACTGTAACATCTTATTGATTCCCTAATTAATGAGGTGAATAAAATCTTTAACATGTGTTCATTTTATATCTGTAGGTGAGTCGATTTTACCTTTCATAATTATTTCCAACTTTGTTGGACTTCCTGATTTCAGAACTTATTGCAAAGCTCTGGTAATCAAAACAATATGGTACTGGCATAAAGATAAGACCAATGGAATAGAATTGAGATTTCAGAAATAAATCCATACATCTGTGGTTGACTGATATTCAACAAGAGCGCTAAGATCACTGAACAGGGAAGAAATCAGTTTCTTCAACAAATGGTGTTGGGACAACCGGATAACCACATGTTTAAGTTGGACCCCTATCTTAGGTACATACAATAATTAAATGGATCAGCGACCTAAGTATAAGAGCTGAATTTATAGTTGAACTTCTAATGGAAGACATAGGATAAAATCTTCATGACTTTGTATTTGGCAGTGGATTCTTAGATATGGCAACAAAAGTATAAGCAACAAAAAGAGAAAGTGCCAAAAACGGATTCATGTGATTAATTGTACACCTCGGTAAATTCACTGAAAATCATTTAATTGTACACTTAAAATGGAGTGTTGGTTGTACGTAAATACAGTTGGAGCACTATGTATGTACTCTATGGACTACTTTGACAGAGTAGATTTTTGAATGTAACAAGATAAGTCAACTTGAGTGGTAATATATTTTGGGAAATCAGCTCACTACAAATTGTGACTGTAAACATT
>CAUYRT010022388.1:0-19558 GCA_963574885.1 Lepilemur ruficaudatus
CCACATTTTGTTTTCCACATAATTTAAGGAACTAATGCATTTAAAATAATTATTAGTTCATATTTTGGGGCACACAATGTATAAAGATATAATTTTGTGACATCAACAACTAAAGGAGTTGGGGAAAGAGCTGTAAATAAACAGTTTTTGTATGTTATTAAAGTGAAGCTGCTATAAATTCAAATTAGAGTCTTATTACTTTTGGATGTTAAATGTAATTTGTATGGTAACCACAAAGAAAATAGCTATAGAATATACACAAAAAGAAATGGGAAAGGAATTTAAACATTTCACTACAAAAAAAAAATCAACTAAACCCACAAAAGACAGTAACACAGGAAATGAGGAGGAAAAACTATAAGGCATATAGAAAACAAATAGCAAAATGACAGGAATAAATCCTTCTTTATCAGTAATTACTTTAAATGTAAATAGATTAAATTTTCCAATCAAAAAATAGATATTGGCTGAATGGACGGATCCAATTATATCCTGTCTGTAGCTCCGAAGACACAAATAGATTGAAAGTGAAATGAAGGAAATTCTGACATATGCTGCAATAGGAATTAACCTTGAGAATGTTATGTTAGGTGAAATAAGCCAGACACAAAAAGACAACTACTGTATGATGCCATTTATATTAGATACTTAGAGTAGTCAAATTCACAGAGACAGAAAGTAGAATGGTGGTTGCCAGGGGCTGGGGATAGGGAGTAATGGAGAGTTATTGTTTAATGAGCATTGAGTTTCAGCTTTACAAGATGGAAAGAATTATAGAGATGGATGGTGATGATGGTTGTATGTTATAAATGTATTTAATACCACTGAACTATACATTTTGAAACATTTCAGATGGTAAATGTTATGTTATATGTATGTTATCACAATAAAAAATGGAAAAAGAAGTAAACAATGAAAATATACCACATAAACACAAATCATAAGATCTGGAGTGGCTATATTCATATCAGACAAAGTAAACTTTAAGGCAAGAAATATTACCAGAGATAAAGAGGATCATTATATAATAAAGGGTCAATTTATCATCAGGAGTTAACAATTCTAAGTGTATATGCTCCTAATAACATAGCTTAGCAGTAGTCACCAAACTTTTTGGCACCAGGTACTGATTTCATGGAAGACAATTTTTCCATGACCCAAGGTGAGGGGCTGGGGTGTTGTGGGTGGGGCGGAGGGGGTGGTGCAGAGCTCAGGCAGTGATTTTTGGCCCATTTCCTAACAGACCACTGACCTGTACCAGGCCACGGTCCAGGGGTCGGGGACCACAGAAAAGTATATGGGAGGATTTGCATAGGTTATATGCAAACACTATGTCATTTTACATCAGGGACTTGCACATCTGCAGATTTTGGTATTCACAAGAGGACCTGGAACCAACCCTCATGGATACTAAGAAATGACTGTAAATTATTGATGCCTTGCAAGCAGCAGAATGATAATATTTTTTTACATTTAAAAAAGATCCTTAAAATACATTACAATATATATATACCATGGAACATAACTTAGCCATAAAAAGAAATGAACCATTGATATATGCAATAACTTGGATGAATGTCCAGGAAGTCATGCTGAATGAAAAAAAACTAATCCCCAAAAGTTACATATTAAATAATTCCACTGATACAACATTTTTGAAATAGTAACATTTTATAAATGGAGGACAGAACAATGGTTGTCAGTAATTAGGGATAGGAGAGATTTTTATGAAAAGACAACATGAGGGATCCTCATGGCATTGGAACTATTCAGTATCTTGACTATGGTGGTGAATACATGAACCTACACAGATGATTAAATTATTGAACTTAATGCACACACAAATGTGTATAAGTTAAATGGGGAAATCTGAATAAGAGAGGTGGATTGTATCAATGTCAGTATACTGGTTGTGATATTATACTATATTTTTGCAAAATGTTACCATTGGGGAAACTGAGTAAGGTATAAAGGGATGTCTCTATATTATTTCCTACAATTGCATGTGACTCTAAAATTATTTCAAGAAAAATTCAATAATAAATATATTACGACCAGGTGCAGTGACTCAGGCCAGTAATCCTAGCAACTCAGGAGGCTGAGGTGGGAGGATCACTTGAGGCCAGGAGTTCAAGGACAGCCTAGGTAACATAGCAAGACTCCATCTCTTTAAAAAAAAAAAAAATTAGCCAGGCATGATGGCTTGTGCCTGCAGTCCCAACTATTTGGGAGGCTGAGGCGGAAGGATCGCTTGAGCCCAGGAGTTGGAGGCTGGAGTGAGCTACGATCACACCATTGCACTCCAGCCTAGGCGACAGAGTGAGACCTTGTCTCAAAAGAAATTAAAAAACACTAACAATCCCATTGTTAAAACCCCAATGAACCTACATATATGTGTGTGTGTGTGTCACTCTTACTGAAATATAATTGATGTACAATTCAAAATTTAAAGTGTATAATGATAAATTTTGACATATACATACGTGCATGAAACCACACCATAATCAAAATAGTGAGTTTATCCATCATAACCAAACTATCTGTGTGTCTCTTTATAATCCCTTCCTCCTGCCTCTCCCCATCCATCACCAAGAAAACACAAATCTATTTTTTGTAACCCTAGATTAGTTTGTATATTTTCTATCCAACATCATTTGTGTAAAACGTCATCCTTTCTTCATGTTTTCTTCCACTATGTTTATGTTATGTTATCAATCTGATCTACTATATCAGAACTTGTAGTTTTCAACTCTGTAAGTTTGATTTGGCTCATTTGTAAATCTTCAATGTCTCTATTTAACTTTTTTTATTTCACAAGGTGATTTTATTATCATTTTCATAATATTTTAACTAACTATTGTTATTGTGTAGAAATGCTATTCTATATAGGCATACCTCAAAGATATTGTGGGTTCAGTTCCAGACCACCACAATAAAGTGAATATCTCAATAAAGTGAGTCACACAAATTTCTTGGTTACCCCGTATACATGAAAGTTGTTTACACTATACTGCAGTCCATTAAGTGTGGCAATTGCATTATATCTAAAAAAAGTACATACTTTAAAAATAATTTATTGTTTAAAAATGCTAACAATCATCTGAGCATTCAGCAAGTCATAATCTTTTTGCCTGTGGGGGTTGATGGCTGGGGACTGATCAAGGTGGTGGCTGCTAAAGCTTGGGGTGGCTGTAGAAATTTCTTAAAATAAGACAATGAACATTGCCAGATTGATTGACTCTTCATGAAAGATTTCTCTGTAATATGTGATATTGTTTGATAGCATTTTACCCATCGTAGAACTTCTTTCAAAATTGCCATCAGTCCTCTCAAACACTGCCACTGTTTTATCAACTAAATTTATTCAATATTCCAAATTCTTTGTTGTCATCTAAACAACATGCACAGCATCTTCAGGAGTAGATTCCATCTTAAGAAACCACTTCCTGGCCGGGCACGGTGGCTCACACGTATAATCCTAGCACTCTGGGAGGCTGAGGCAGGTGGATTGTTCAAGGTCAGGAGTTTGAGACCAGCCTGAGCAAGAGCGAGATCCTGTCTCTACTAAAAATAGAAAGAAATTAATTGGCCAACTAAAAATATGTAGAAAAAAATTAGCTGGGCATGGTGGCACATGCCTGTAGTCCCAGCTACTTGGGAGGCTGAGGCAGAAGGATCGCTTGAGCCCAGGAGTTTGAGGTTGCTATGAGCTAGGCTGATGCCACGGCACTCTAGTCCGGGCAACAGAGTGAGACTCTGTCTCAGAAAAAAAAAAAAAGAAAGAAAGAAAGAAACCACTTTCTTTGTTCATCCAAAAGAAGCAATTTCTTATCTATTGAAGTTTTATCATGAGATTGTAGCAATTTAGTCCCATCAGCCAGCTCCACTTCAAAGTTTCTTGCTATGTCCATCACATCTGCAGTTCTTTCCTTTACTGAAGTCTTAACCCCCTCACAGTGTCATCCATAAGAGTTGGAATCAACTTCTTCTAAACTCCTGCTAATGACGATATTTTGATCTTCTCCCATGAATCATGAATATTCTTAATGGCATCTAGAATGATGAATCCTTCCTGGAAGGTTTTCAATTTACTTTGCCCAGATCCATCAGTGGAACCACTATCTGTGGCAGCTATATAGCCTTATGAAATGTATTATTTTTTTTAGAGACAGGGTCTTGCTCTGTCACCCAGGCTGGAGTGCAGTGGCATGATCATAGCTCACTGCAGCCTCAAACTCCTGGGCTCAAGCAATCCTTCCGCCTAAGCCTCACAAAGTGCTGGGATTACAGGCATGAGCCATGGTGCCTGACCAACACCTCTGGCTTTGAGATGCCTCCTCAGCTCATTAGTCATTCCCTTCTCTGCCCCATCGCGTCTAAACACAGTGCATTGTAGTTATTTATGTCCAGAGCTGGTTCCCCAACTAGGATGTCAGCTAGCCAGGGCAGAGGCTGTGTATTACTCAGCACCCAATGGGCTATCACTACATGTTTGTTGAGTGAATAACACAATGAACATCTTTAAGGGCGTCTTTGTGGGGCCTGCTCTCTTCAAGGGAAGAACAGGAGACTCTCCACACAAATCAGGCCAGCTGGGCCTGGGGTGGCTTTTTGGTTACTTGTTGATTTTTAAAATAATTTTTTAAAAAAATATTTTTGTAACTTAAAAATAACATCTTCATCGAAAAACATTTTAAATACATAATGTATATGTTGAATGTCAAAAATCCCCTTTACTTCTCTTCCAATTCATTTCCCAGAGGCAACTACCAGTAGAAATGTTTAACAGCTTTATTAATACGTAATTCACATACTGTAACAATTCACCATTTAAAGTGTACAATTCGATGTTCTTTAGTATATTCATAGGGTTGTGCAACCATCACCACTATCTAATTTTAGGACATTTTTATTTCCCCAAAAGGAAACTCAGTACCTATTAGTAGTCACTCCCCACCTTCCCACCCGCTGTCCCTCTCCTAACCCTAAACAACCACTGGTCTACTTTCTGTACCCACTGATTTGCCTCTTCTTGGACATTTCACATAAAATGAATCATATGTGGTTTTTTTTTTTTTTTAATGTCTGGCTTCTTTCACTTACCATAATGTTTTAAGGGTCACCCGTGTTGTAGCATACATCAGTACTTTATTCCTTTTTATTGCTAAATAGTATTCTATTGCATGAATAAAGCACATTTTATTTATCCAATCATCAGTCACTATTTAATATGCCTCTGGTATTTGTTCAGGTTGCTTGGGGTTCAATCCCCACTCAACAAGTTCCTAGATGAGTGACTTCCAGTAAACCACCATCTCCCCAAGCCTGCCTCAGTTCCCTCAAATGTACAACGTGAATAACAATGGAATCTACCACATAGAATGTCATGGGTTGTACTGCCATAGCAATTAAAATTTGTTGAGCAACTTACCATGTGCTAGTTATTTTATGAGGATTACTTTAACACATTTAAGATTTACACATTAGGGAACTGAGGTTAGGAGAAGTAATCTCCCCAAGGTAAAACAGATGGATCACAGGCTGACTGCAACGCTTGCACCATTAACTGCTAATATCACAGAATAACAAAGTGTTGAGCAAGGGCCTTGCGAAAAGAATGGGCTTAGTAAACAACTGATAGAATATGGAATACAAAAAAACAGAAAAAAATTAGCCAATGACACATCATACAAACACAACTGCCACAGTATTTTGGCACATTTCCTTCTAGTCTTTAAGAAATACTTCAAAATACCAAAAAGTATACAAGATAACAGACATCAACCCCACCTGCCTCCCAAGCCTATTTTTTAAAAGACACAAAATGTAGTAAATCAGGTGGTTCAACCGCCTATACCCTTAGGTATATTTTCCTATGCATTAATTTTGTCTAGGTCACACCACATCATTTTGTGTCTTTTAAAAATCCTATCTTGAGGCTAGGTGTGGCAGCTCATGCCTGTAATCCGAGCATTTTGGGAGGCTGAGGTGGGAGGATCACTTGAGGCCAGGTGTTCAAGACCAGCCTGAGCAACACAGGGAGACCCCATCTCTACACAAAATTTAAAAATTAGCTGGGCATGATGCTGGCAGTGTGCTCCTGTCATCCTTGCTGCTAGGGAGGCTGAGGCAGGAGGATCCCTTGAGCCCAGGAGTTTGAGGTTGCAGTGAGCTATGATGATGCCGCTGCACTCTTACCTGGGTGACAGAGTGAGCCCTGTGTCAAAAAACAAACAAACAAACAAAACAACCCTATCCTGAGCACTTCCCCAGCACACCAAATATGCTGCATTTCTCATAGCTGCATACATTATACTGTATGATTGAAATCTGACTATCAATTCCCCATTGTTGGGCACTTAGGCTACTTCCCAGGAAAAACATCACTTATACAAGCATATTTCTTCAGGCATTTGATAATTCCCTTTGGACAAATTCCCAGAAAGACTCCAAGGCCAGACAGCGAGCCCGTATTTAAAGCTCTTTATACTTTTTTTTTTTTTTTTGGGTCAAACAGCTCTCAAGGAAGAATGAGAACATGGAAAAAGGGGCTGAGGTTTTTTTTTTAACCTTTTAACGACGACTTATTCAATTATAACACACGTACAGCAGAGTGCACATAAGTGTGCAGCTCACTGACTTTTATGAAACTTGCACACAGCCGCATATCACGGAGACCACAAATCGGAACATTTCCGGCAGTTCAGACACCGCTTCGCCCTCACTACTCTCCAAGAGTGGGATTTTAACACCGGGAAGGCCTAGTGAAATCACGTCATCGGAATCTTAGCTTATCAATACTTTGATAAAACCTGGACCGCGAAATCAAGAGATAAGTTCTGTCTGCAAACGCTCAACAACAGTCTGAAGTCCGGCTGGGCGAAGCTCAAGCGGACCTGCAGCGCAGGGCACCCGGCCGCGCGGAGGCCCCGGGCCGCCGAACTCCCGAACTCCCGGCGTGCAGCGCGGCGATCCCGGCGTGCACCGCGGCGCGCGGAGCCTGCGGCCGGGCGGCGGGAGCAGATGGCGGGGGTCGTCAAGGCGGGGACGACATGGAAGTGTAAGGCGCCCGGGCGCGTTCCCGGTTTGGGGCCGGGAGGCGTGGGGACCGGGCTACTCTCGTAGCGCCCTGGCAGGGGTGTGTGGGCAAGGCGACGGCCCAGTCTGAGAGGGTCAGGGGTGCCGCGGAAGGAAGGGACTCTCGCTCTGCCCTTCCGAACCTTAGCTGCGCACCGCTACCCCGTGCCTAGGACGCGGGGCTGCCTTTAAGCATCCGGCTGCTTTTAAATGTGCTTCTCCTTCCCTCCCTCATTCATTTCCTAGCGTTCCTGGGTCACAGTGGGGAGGGGAGCCTGGCCTGGTATCCGACCAGGACTTAGAAGGCTGTAAAGCCCAACCTGAAGGTAGCTGGAGGAGAGATGGAGGAGGGCTGGGATAGAATTGTGCTTGCAGGAGCCCTAACTTCGAGGTGCCATCCGAGCTTGATGGGGAGCAGTTAGCGCTGTGAGGGAAGGGACGGGTTTTATGGGGAGAAGTAAGTGTATGAACCAGGACCGCGAACGGAGAAACACCATGGGGCGCGTGGATGTGTTGTGCGTGTGTATAGAAGGGGGTAAAAGCCGTTCTGTTGGGAGGCTGAGGCAGGAGCATTGCTTGAGCCCAGGAGAGTTCGAGGTTGCAGTGAGTTATGATCAGGCCACTGCACTCCAGCCTGGGTGACAGAGCAAAGCTCTGTTTCCAAAAAAAAAAAAAAAGCCATTCTGTTTAACTCCATAGGGTCTTTTCCATGTTTGCCTGTTTTGCCGCGTGCAGATAGAAGCTTTTGCATCTACTTTGCATGCTTTTTTGTTTTTGAGACAGGGTTTTCCTCTGTTGTCTGAGCAAGAGTGCGGTGGCCTTACCATAGCTTACTGCAACCTCAAACTTCTGGGCTCAAGCAGTCCTCTTTCCTTAGCCTCCCAAGTAGTTGGGACTGCAGGCCTGCACCACCACACCTGGCTAATTTTTTTATTTTTAGAGCTCAGGTCTTGCTGTATTGCTCACCCTGATCTCCAAACTCCTGGCCTCAAGCAGTCCTTCTGCCTTGGCCCCCCAAAGTGCTAGGATTACAGGAGTGAGCCACCGCACCTGGCATGCATGTGGCTTTTTACATGATTGACACTAACTTGTAGACATTACCTAGCTTGTGTTCTCTGGGGCACTGATTATTTAATATATGCTTGTTTATGCTCTTTGCCTAATGTTTAGTGGTTGTATTACTACTATTTTACAGGTTTTTTTTACTTAACAGAGTATATATATGTAACTGAAATGAAAAGTTCATGAAATAATGCTTACCTTTATGCAATACACTCTGATATTGTCCGTTCTCTTTTACTAGAAAGAATATTGACACACTAAATTAATTTTGCAGTCCACTGATGGGGTTTAATCTGCAACTCAAAAAACATTTGTATTAATATATATATTACTCTAGCTTAAGCCATCATCATCAATTTTTCTCCCTTTACTAGAGCATTTCCTGTTGGCATGCAAATCTGCTTTAATTAAACCATCTTAAAAAAAAGATGAAGGAGTATCTGTACAAACTGGCCTTGCTGGGTTTCTGCACTCAGTCTCTTAGTATTAGATCACACCCTTTTTGTCCAATCATATTTCTCAGTGGTTGCCCATGCTTCAGTCATGGCTATCCAATGAAGTCTCCATAAAAGGCCCAAGAGGACTGAGTCCAGAGAGCTTCTGGGTATCTGAACACCTGGAAGGTAATGTGCCAGGGAGGGCATGGAAGCTGTGTGTCCCTTACCCTATACCTTGCCCTATGCATCCCCTCATTTGTATCTTTTGTAATATCCTTTGTAATAAACCAGTAAGTGTGTCTCCCTGAATATTGTGAGCCACTCTAGCAAATTAATCAAGCCTAAAGAGGGGGTCGTGGGAACCCCAACTTGAAGCCAGTCAGTGAGAAGTTCTGGAGGCCTGGACTTAACTAATGATATCGGAAGTGGGGGCCATCTTGTGTGACTGAGGCCTCAACCTGTGGTTTCTGACACAATCTCAAGGTAGATAGTGTCAGAATGAATTGGATTAGAAGATGCCCAGCTGCTGTCAGCTGCAGAATTGACGACTTGCTTGTTGGTGGGGAGAAATCCCTATACATTTGATCATAGAAGTCTTCTGTGTTGATTGTTACAGGGGAGAGCAAAGGAAAAACGGTTTGTTTTTCAACCGACTTATAATATCTAATACAATGTAAATGCTATGTAAATAGTTGTGTTATTTAGGGAATAATGACAAAAAAAGAAAACAGTCCGCACATGTTCAGTACAGAGGCAACCATCAAGAGGCCTTGTACTCATCAAGAACAGTGTAACATTTTCTTGGATTTTTTTTCTTTATGTCTATAGGAAGTTGGTTGAACCTAAGGATATGGAATCTGAGGATACAGAAGGCTGACTGTATAAATTAATCAGCTATCATCCGAATTGCTAGGCATATAGATTTTCTGATTTTCCTAAGTGAAATGGTTTGTGTCAAGGGATTTTACTCTTGTAACAACACATCCACTTCTCCCAAGGAGTTAGTGACTTATTGAAACCAATCAAGAATTTTGCAGCTAGCAATTTATGGGAAAATGAGGATTTCTGAGGTAGACATGTGCTTTGAGAGTGGATGGACCCCTGGAGTGGAAGGTCTGGAGGCCTAACTCCTAGTTCCTGCCTGGTCTCCAACATGAGGTCTGACCTCTGGCAATCTGGTCCTAGGATGTTTAGCAGAACCCTGAGTCTCTGAAAGGGCAAACACGGTTGATCCCTGAACAACATGGGTTTAAACTTCCAGAGTCCACTTATACGTGGATATTTTTCAGTAAATACAGTTAGCTTTCCTTATCTATGGGTTTCACGTCCACAATCAAACACACAGATTGAAAATACGGTATTCGAGGGATATGAAACCTGCATATATGGAGGGCCACTTTTCATATTTGCAGGTTCCACACAGCTGACTGGGAGACTTGAGCATGTAGGGATTCTGGTATATTGGAGCAGGGGGAGTGCTAGTACCAGTCCACCTCAAATGCAGAGGGATGACTGTATATTGTACCTCTATCAGGTACTCCTAAAACCTGAAGTGAGGAGGCACAGATGAAAAACTGCTCAGAGTTTTTACTACCTTTTTTTTCAGTTATCAAGTAAATACCTACTAAGTAAATAATACATATGGACATACACCAGAAATTTCTTAAAGGGGAGGAATATTTATGCTTTATTTGATTGATTTACAGAACTTAAAAAGTAATTGACCATCATTTGGGAATTTATTTTCTTCAAGTAAAAGGATACAAAATATTCATAGCAAAATCGAGTATTTCTGTATGTAAGGAAAAAGGATCCTATTCTCTGTACCATCTTTTTGAGGCAGTGTCGGGATTTCTTTCATTTTACAGCTGGAAATAAATACTGAGATTTAGAAAAGTTAGGTACTAGGTTCTATGAAATCCAGTAACAAGACTGAGAAGAGGATACTTGTTTCCTAGCTCTCAAGAGAATGATACAGGTTATATTGTTCATTGACTTCAAAGGCTGCCCAGTTTTCTTGTACCACAGTTTGGTTTTTCAGAACATTATTTGAATTGATAGCATAGGTTGAACATAGGAGAATTTGAGCAATTCCATTTGTTATTGTCTTCCTAAGAGTTAACTGTGTGGCAATTAATAGACGGTGTTTTGCGTGGGATTTTTTGTGCATGCGTGTGCTTCTAAGGTAAGTCAGTCAATAGATCATTTTGTTCTGTTTATTCAGAATTTGGTTTTCCAAATTTGGATTTCCACAGTAGTTGTTTACGTCCGTTAAATTGACTCAGCAAGTTAAGCAAATTTTACAGGTTAAATTTCAAATAGTCAACGTCAGTCAGCTAATTCATTACTTAAGGAAATTAAGTAATTGCCTGCCTGTAGTATGGATTCAGTCTATAAAATTCACTTGGAATATTTACTTTAAACTCCTGTAAATAAAATCATTACTGCATTGTTCTAACTCCTACAGGAGAATATGAAGTTTTGTGTAGGTAGGCAATTTCTTAAAAGTCTGATTGCATGTGAATGTGTTATATTAAACTGTTACGTATAGAGCAGACAGTTCCTGCTCTGTAGAAATAAACAGCTTTTAGATTTACAATTGACAGATGTGTCAACTGACAGATTGTAGTTGCTCTAAAAAACATTGAAGGAAAATGTATTTTATGTCCTCAATTATATCTTTTAATGTCTTTTTTTTAACCTCATGGAATTGTTTATTTTAGTTTTACATTTCCATTTTCCTCAACTTTTTAGCTTGAGAAATTTCAAACCTTTGAAACAGTTGCAAAAACAGCCCCACAAGTACCTGTATACCCTTTACCTAGAGTCACCATTTGTTAACATTTTGATTTAGATGTTTGCCTTATTTATTTTGTACATGCATGAGCTTTCTCTGCACACACCCACACACATACACATACACACACACACACTTTACTGAACCATTAGAGAGTTGTAGTCATCGTGTCATTTCATACCTTCCTGAAAAAGGACATTCTTTTATATGTCTACAATACCATTATCACACCTAGGAAACTTAACACCGATATAACTATTATTACAATACAGTCTATATTCAAACTTCTTCAGTTGTCCCAATATTCTTTTAGCTAGGTTTTTTTCCCCATGGTTTTGGATCCAGTGAAGAATTGCACAGTGCATTTAGTTGCCAAGTTTCTTTAATCTCCTTTACTCTGGAACAGTTTCTTAGCCTCTTTTTGTGACATTGGCATTGTGACAGATGACATTGATATTTGAAGAATCTAGGCCAGTTGTTTTGAAGAATGTTCCTCAATTTGGAATTTTCTGAGTATTTTCCCATGACTGGATTCAAATTAAACATTTTTTAGCAGGGTTGCTAGGAGGGATGTGTCTTTCTCAGTGCATCACATCATCATTATTGGTGCCGTTAAATTGGATAACTTGATTAAGTTGATGTCTGTCTGATCTCACCATATCCTGTTCCCAAAAACCAGTCATTAGTGGTGATTATAGTAACTTCTTGAGGATTAAAAACTGCCTTTTAGGCCAGGCGTGGTGGCTCGCACCTGTAATCCTAGCACTCCGGGAGGCCGAGGCAGGTGGATCGTTTGAGTTCAGGAGTTCAAGAACAGCCTGAGCACGAGTGAGACCTTGTCTCTACTAAAAAGAGAAAGAAATTAGCTGGACAACTAAAAAATATATACATAAAAAAAAATTAACCAGGCATGGTGACACATGCCTGTAGTCGCAGCTACCTGGAGGCTGAGGCAGGAGGATCGCTTGAGCTCAGGAGTTTGAGGTTGCTGTGAGCTAGGCTGATGCCATGGCACTCTAGCCTGGACAACAGAGTGAGACTCTGTCTCCAAAAAAAAAAAAAAAAAAACTGCCTTTAAAAAAGTTTCCCAGTACATACAGCTCCTTTAGGACTTCATGAAAGATGGATGCTGGCTGGTCTGAGTGCAGTGGTGTTTACAACTAATTGATCACAACCAACCAGTTACAGATTCCTTTGTTCCTTCTCTACTCCCACTGCTTCACTTGACTAGCCTTTAAAAAAAAAAGGTAGATACTGTACTTATTGACATTATCGAATAAAGAAAGGCCCTAGAATATATGAATATGTTAGTATTTGTAAGTGTGTAGGTGGGTAAAAAAAAGTTTATCTTCCTAATAAAAGAAAACTAATGAATAAATCAGCTTCTGCCAGCCAGAGCCTCCAAGATACAGCAACTGTTTAAACATCTGTTGTTCTTCTGATCCCCAAACACAGATTCATTAAAATATACATGAGAGAGAGTTTTCTTCTTTTGTATACTGGTTCAAGAAAAGGCAGGGGATCTTTGGACTTACATTAACAATATTGACATGAGTAGTGGGGCAGTAACTTGGAAGGGCCAAGGACAGATTTCCCTGGGTGTGGAATATTCTGAATGACAGGGAAAGTGCCATGATATGGAGGTGAGGTTGTAACATTGGCACCTGGGATGGATCCATTGGCTGTGAAAAAAAATAACATTTGTATTTTTTCCCTAGTCAACCATTCCTGAAAGGGATGTCTTAGTGCCTCATATTTTAGAGAACACAGGGAGTTGTAAACTCAATTTCAAGCAAAGATAGGAGGAAGCCTTGTGGACTGACTTCCTAATTAAGTAGACAAAGATGACATGTGGTTTGATTTGTCATTTTCAATTTTATTTTACTTTATTTTTTTGAGACAGAGTCTTGCTCTGTTGCCTGGGCTAGCGTGCTGTGGCATCAGCCTGGCTCACAGCAACCTCAAACTCCTGGGCCCAAGCGATCCTCCTGCCTCAGCCTCCCAAGTAGCTAGAACTATGGGCACGTGCCACCATACCTGGCTAATTTTTTCTATTTTTAGTAGGGATGGGGTCTTGCTCTTGTTCAGGCTGGTCTCGAACTCCTGACCTCAAGCGATCCTCCCACCTTGGCCTCCCAGAGTGCTAGATTACACATGTGAGCTATGTCGCCCGGCCTGTACCGGCCTGTACCGGCCTGTAACTTTCAATTTTAAATGAACTGTATCAGATACGCTAATTCTGCATTGTCCTTCCTATATTAGATTCTGTTAAAATATATTCTTTGTGACCTGAGTGCACTTGTGATCATTCGGGCAAAGCAGCACTTTTGTGAAATTGTAGCTATTTGTTGAATCACTATTAGCATTTTGGTAAGCTTATTTGATTATAGTGCTAACATCACTGTGCTGACCTGCTGAAGACCTAAGGCCTAGGTCGATCTCTGGGTTAACCACCTGCTGGTTTTGCTTTGTTTATTGACTGGGGAAATCACCCATCTGTTTGGCCTATGTTTTTCAAATTTGGCGTCATCATTTTCGTCATTGAGCGCCACTGCTAGTTTAAGAACATACAGTAGTCTTCATTCCTCATTATGTTAAGTTCAAACTCCTCTACCTGAATTTTTAGAATTGTGCATTATTGGTTTCCATTCATCCAATTCAGTCTCATTTTTCAGAATTCCATCTCAGGCTTCTTACTGTGTGACCTGGGGCAAGCTATTTAATCTCTGAGCCTCAGTTTTATCGTTTCTAAAGTAGGAATTATTCTAATAGCTCCTACATCACAGGGTTTTTAAAGAGAAACAAATGAGATTAATATATTTAAAAAATAATAAACTTCATTTATGGAGATCTTAAGTACCAAGAACTATGCTAAACTTTTAAAATTTGTTGTCTTATTTCATTATAACAGTTATATAAGCTGTGGAGAGGCTGTGGTAGGGATAGTAGCACAGGTATTAGTAATGATAATGGCATTTAATGAGCACTTTACTGTGTTACAAGTATTTTACATGTTTCAATTTAATCCTGTAAATGATCTTACAAGGTTGATATAAATTGCCATTTTATAGATAAGAAAATGTAAACATGGCAAAATTAAATAACTTGCCCACATTCACACATCTAATGTGTCGTGGAGCTGGGTTTAGAATCCAGGCTACACTTGTAGATTCTAGTTTATCCTCATTTTTTATTTTAGAGGGGTAAGCTGAGGGAGTAATTAACTCACACACCTTGGGCTGGGCACAGTGGCTCACACCTGTAATCCCAGAATTTAGGGAGGTGGAGCCTGGAGGACCCCTTGAGCCCAGGAGTTTGAGACCAACCTAGGCAACATGGCAAGACTTCGTATCTACAAAAAAAAAAAAAAAAATCAGCTGAGCGTGGTGGTGCGAGTGTAGTCCCATAGTCCCAGCTATGGAGGAGGTTGAGGTGGGAGGATCGGAATGAGCCCAGGAGTTTGAGGTTACAGTAAACTATGATCATGCCACTGCACTCTAGACTTGGCAGCGGAGTAAGAACCTGTCTCTAACAAACAAAAACCCTCACATACCTTATAAGTGGCAGAATATGAACCCAAATCTGTGTGATTTCAAAACTGTGTTCTTAATTGTCATATTATACTGCCTCCCCATTGCTAAAAGCAATAAATACTTTCTGATGTGATACTGTAGAATGGATCAATTATGATTTAATATAAATCACAATGCTGTGTTCTTTCACACGCAATTTACGAGGACTGTCCACAAAGTATCCAGCCATTGTTGTATAACATTATGCTGAAAGTATAACTTTATATTATATTATCATATAATATATCATCTTGATTGACTGTTACACTAGGCTTTTGACCACTACTTAACACATGAATTCTACCTGTTGAGTTGATATAGAAGATGAACACCCTTGGAGTTTTGTAGATATTTGGCAGGATTCTTGGCCATTGTTGGAATTACCAGTGATGATGTTAGTGTTAAGTAGACCATTTTTGTTGATTCAGTAGGAGGACTTGGCTGCCCAAAATGTCAATAGCTGATGGGAGGCAGATGGTAATGTGGAGAGGACATAGATATAAGAGGGGACAGCACTTTGTTTCTCCAGTTATTTCTACAACCTCATTCTGTTTATTGGTTCCTCCCCCTTTGTGGTTTTGTCCCCATGTTCTCCCTGTAAGTAACTTCTCCCAGATGTCTGACTTCTCTTAACTTCTACCTACGTAGGCTTGGGATAACTACAGTATTTTAATCACCTACCTGGTGATGGGTGTGTGGTATGCTATGGCTGTAAAAAGCAAAGTCTGCTCTCAAATTGCCCACAGCTAGCTGAACCATGTAAGACTTAGGACATTTCTTAGTTTTAATATACAGTCCCCAAATTCCTGACCTGGACTACTAGATCTTGACAGGAATTATTTTACATATATTTAATACCTAGAAAGAGATGTGAGAGGCTAGACTGATGATAGCTTACTTTTCTTTTGCAGAAAGGATGCCAATTCTGCGCTGCTCAGTAACTACGAAGTAAGTAGCTTTGAAGTGGACTGTTGTATTTTCCTCTCTGATAGTTTGCCCTTTGCTTCTGAAGAGTATTGAATTAATTTTGGTTAGAAATGACTGAACTCATGTGGATTTCCACTTTAAAATAGGACAGATGGCACCATCTGGTGGCCCTTGGAATATTCTAAGCTTGGTAATTTATTCAAAGTACTTCAGGGAAGCTGGGAAGACTTTAGTATATAGTAGGCAATCTTCCCTAAATCCTGAAGATTCTAGATCATCATTTGGGATGCCTTCATAGGATGGAAGCATCTATTTTAGAGCCATTTCTGTCTGTAAAAGTTCCCTATTAAAATACTTGTATCTTTTCCTAATTACCACCTTTTATCTATAAAATGCTTTTATACATTATTATTTTGATCCTCAAATAGTCTTGTGGGTATTAACATCCTCAGTTTGAAAGTGAGAGTTTAGTTGACTTACCATTATGAATAATTTAACAGGAATTAACAGATTGATAATTTTGAGGGTTTGGGGGTGGGGTTGCTGGGGAAATGGAAAGAAGGAAGAAGGTTGGTGAGAGAGGAGATATACCAGTATATTTGTCTATCTCTTATTTTACCTGTTAGGTGCCAGCAAAACCATCTGATAGGTTCACTCCAGGTGTAGAAAGAACAATTCATACATTGACTCTCAATTTTCCGTATACCAGAGTCTAAATTCACAAAGACTTAGAGGAAGTCTGGGTCTCCATTATGTGTTATATAGAAGGTAGTAGAATAAACACAGTTAGCCATGTTCCTTCCTTCCTAAAGTTTCATAAGTGGTTGCTGCTCATAACAGGAAGGAAATGTTTTTGGGGCAAACCTTTGGCTTTTAGGAACCTCCTTGTCTAGTTTGGACTTTGCTAGGTGTTTAAGTATTTTATCCTTTGGGAAATCATTGCATTCATTGGGTCTCATGCCACTGTTTTTAAAAGGAACAGCAAACAGGGGTTATGCATTGTATCTAGTAATGGTATGTGAGCCTATATTTCCTTCAGTTCTCTGGTAGATTCTCTAAAACAAGAACAAGATTCCTCCATACCCCCAGCACTAATACACATATGACTTTTCCTTTCAGGAAAAAGTTTGCTTTCTTTCTTTTTTCTTTAATATGTTTTTTGTTTGTGTTGTTTTTGTTTTTTTGTTTGTTTTGGGACGGTCTCATTCTGTTGCATTAGAGTGCATTGGCACGATCATAGTTCACTGCAACCTCAAACACCTGAGCTCAAGCGATCCTCCTGCCCCAGCCTCCTGAGTAGCTGGGACTATAGGCACCACTATGCCTGGCTAATTTTTTAATTTTTTTGCAGAGACGGCATCTCTGTATGTTTGTTACTCAGACTAGTCTCAAACTCCTGACCTCAAGCCATTCTGCTGCTTCGACCTCCCAAAGTGCTAGAATTACAGGCATGAGCCACAGAGCCCAGTCTCCTTTCTCTTTTTGTGAACTGTATTTTATCACTTGCTTCATAATATTTCTTTTCCAGAAAGAAATTATACTAGATTTTCATATTAGAGAAGCAGAATCCTCTTTAAAAAATAATTGATTTTAGGAAAATTTACTTTCAAATGCTCCGTATATTTTTCATATCAGAGGAGATTAGTGGTAATGGTATATATTCATAGGAAACATTTGAAATATTTTAAGTAGATTAATAAATTGCATTATTTGATTTAAATAAAAAAACATTTTTTAAATGTCACATGATTTGGGGGCTCATATTTGCCCGAATCCAAGAGTTGCAAGGTGAATTTGTGAGAATAAAGGAGGTACTACCCTTTCCTATGTATCCTTCAAAACCATTGACCTTGGAATAGATATATTTCTCAAACTTATTCATAAAAATTTTTTCTATATCTCTTCCTAGGTGTTCCAGTTACTAACTGACCTGAAAGAGCAGCGTAAAGAAAGTGGAAAGAATAAACACAGTTCTGGGCAGCAGAACTTGAATACTATCACCTATGAAGTAAGCCTGGGCTTTCTGGCGAGCCTACCTAAACCACCAGTGGAAAATGTTGGTTTATTTTGCTGATGACTGGCCATCAAAATCAAGATTGCCTCTTGTCTCATTTGAATAGTTTTATTGTAACCCAGTTTTTAGTCTGTTTATAAAGGTGGGAGGAGTTTAGCCACTTGAAAGGGTTAGCCAGCTATAAAGTTAGAAGGAATACTGCCCTTACTGCTAAACGCCAGTTACAAGTTTGGGGATCCCGACCCCAAACCACCCTCAGGTTTCATAATTCACTAGAAAGATTCACAGAATTCACTGAAAGCTGTTATATTCATGGTTATGGTTTATTACAGGAAAGGGATACAGATTAAAATTAGCCAAGGGGCAAGGTGAGATGGCTCATGCCTGTAATCCTAGCACTTTGGGAAACTGAGGCAGGAGGATTGCTTAAGGTTAGGAGTTCAAGACCAGCTCTGAGTAAGAGGGAGACCCTGTCTCTACAAAAAATAGAAAAATTAGCCAGAGGTGGTTGTATGCGACTGTAGTCCCACCTACTGGGGAGGCCAAGGCAGAAGGATTGCCTGAGGTCGGGAGTTTGAGACCATTCTGGGCAACATAATGAGATCCCGTCTCTACAAAAAAATAAATAAAATAAATTAGCCGTGTGTGGTGGCGCATGCCTTTAGTCCCAGCTAGTTGGGAGGCTGAGCCAGGAGGATCATCTGAGCCCAGAAGTTGGTGGTTGCGGTGAGCTGTGATTATACCACTGCACTCCAGCCTGGGCAACAGAGCGAGACCCTGTCTCAAAAAAAAAAAAAAAAAAATTGATGCAGGAGAGGCTTTGAGGCTACGCAAATATCTTTTCCTTAAGCTATTTGTTTATTCTGTCATATATGTCCATAAAGACTCATGGTTATTTTATTCTTTGGGTTCCCTCTCTTTAAAATAATTGTTTGGAGGCCGGGCGTAGTGGCTCACGCCTGTAATCCTAGCACTCTGGGAGGCCGAGGCGGGTGGATCACTCAAGGTCAGGAGTTCGAAACCAGCCTGAGCAAGAGCGAGACCTCATCTCTACTATAAATAGGGAAAGAAATTAATTGGACACCTAAAAATATATAGAAAAAATTAGCTGAGCATGGTGGCACATGCCTGTAGTCCCAGCTACTTGGGAGGCTGAGGTAGTAGGATCACTTGAGCCCAGGAGTTTGAGGTTGCTGTGAGCTAGGCTGATGCCACGGCACTCACTCTAGCCCAGGCAGCAGAGTGAGACTTTGTCTCAAAAAAAAAAAAAAAAAATAGCTCTAAAAAAGAATTCTGATTTTTCCCCCAAAACTTGATCCCCTCACAGGTTTCCTCATCTCAAAAAATCACACCCTCATTCATACAGTTGCTCAGGCCAATAACCTGGGCGACATCCTTGATTTCTGTCTCTCACACCTCATACTCAATCCATCAGCAATCCTTCAAGTTCCATTTTTCATACTGGTCCACTTAGTATCTTCAAAATAGATGCTGAAGTCCAACAACTTCTTACCACCTCCATCAACCTAATTCTAGCTGGGCCTATTGTTGCAGCCCCCTAATGTTTCTATTTCTACTCTTTCTACCCTTAGAGTCTAGATCTCTCATACCAGTCAGATGGTGTTTTAAAGGTGTATGTCAGATTGCATCCCTTCAAGCTCAACATCCTCCA
>CAUYRT010022389.1:0-18473 GCA_963574885.1 Lepilemur ruficaudatus
AAAACAAGCACCATATGTACTCATCATCAAATTGGTAGTAACTGACCAAAACTTAAGTGCACACATAGTAATAACACTCATCAGGTGTCATGCAGACGGGAGGGGGGCAGAGGGGATGGGTATATACATACCTAATGGGTATGGTCTGACTCAGTGGGGCAAGGGCAATATACATAACCTAAACATTTGTATCCCTGTAATATGCTGAAATAAAAAAATTAAAATAAATAAAGTCATGAATGCTTAAAAAAAAACCTCTAGAATGGACATTCAAAGGGCAATTCATATATTGAAAAGTCATACTAAGAAATTCACTCAAAACATATCAAGAGAAAACATAAATTATAAAGCAGTTAAGAAACACAGAATAGAATGAGAGAGTTCTCTTGAAATCTATTTTATCTATTAATAATAGAAGTATAGCTACTCCTGCTCTTTTGTGGTTTCCGTTTGCGTGGAATATCTTTTCCATCCCTTTATTTTCAGTTTATGTGTGTCTTTCTAGGTGAAGTGTGTTTCTTGCAAACAACATATGGTTGACTATTTTTTTAATCCATTCAGCCACTCTTTGTCTTTTGATTGGAGAGTTAGCCCATTCATATTCAATGTTATTATAGGTAGGTAAAGACTTACTACTGTCATGTTATTATTTGATTTCTGAGTTGCTTTGTGGTCCTCTCTTTCTTTCTTACTTCATTCCTGTCTTCCTTTGTTGAAAGTGATTTTCCGTGATAGTGTGTTTTAATGTCTTGCTTTTTCATTTTTTGTGTGTCTGTTGTAAGTTTTTGATTTAAGGTTAGCATGAGGCTTGCAAAAAAAAAAAAACACCTTATAACCACTTATAACCAATTATTTTAAATATATGACAACTCTGCTTACAAACAAATAAACAAGCAAAGAGAAATCTAACAGAAATTCTACCCTTTAACTCCATCCCCCACCTGCTTTTTAACTTTTTGCTATTTCCATCCATATCTTTTTATGCTATCTATATTTCAAAAAGTCATCATACCTATTTATTTTTATTTATTTATTTATTTTTTGGAGACAGAGTCTCACTCTGTTGCCCAGGCTAGAGTGCCATGGCATCAGCCTAGCTCACAGCAACCTCAAACTCCTTGGCTCAAGCGATCCTTTTGCCTCAGCCTCCCAAGTAGCTGGGACTACAGGCATGCGCCACCATGCCTGGCTAATTTTTTCTATATATACTTAGTTGGCCAATTAATTTCTTTCTATTATTAGTAGAGATGGGGTCTCGCTCTTGCTCAGGCTGATTTCGAACTCCTGACCTTGAGCGATCCACCTACCTCGGCCTCCCAGAATGCTAGGACTACAGGTGTGAGCCACCGCGCCCGGCCCATTATACCTATTTTTGATAGGTTTATCTTTTATTCTTCCCACTCAAGATATAAGTGGTTATGCACCACAAGTATAGCAATAGAGTATTCTGTATTTGTGCACTTACTGTTACCTTTCAGTTGTATACCTTCATATCATTGCCTATCATTCATTAATATCCTTTTCTTTCAGATTGAAGAACTCCTTCTAGTATTTCTTATAGGACAAATCTGGTGTTGATGAAATCCCTCAGCTTTTGTTTGTCTGGGAAAATCTTTATTTCTTCTTCACGTTTGAAGGATATTTTTGCAGGATACAATATTCTAGGGTTATGGGTTTTTTTTTCCTTCAGCACTTTGAATATGTCATGCCATTCTCCCCTGGCCTGTAAGGTTTTCAGTGAGAAGTCTGCTGCCAGATGTATCAGAGCTCCTTTATATGTCATTTTTTTTCTTTTTTCTTGCTTCCCTTAGGACCTTTTCTTTATCCTTGATCTTTGGGAGCTTGATTATTAAATGCCTTGAGGTAGTTTTGTTTCAGTTAAATCTGCTTGGTATTCTGTGACCTTCTTGTACCTGAATATCTATATCTTTCTCTAGGTTTGGAAAGTTCTCTATTATTATTTCTTTGAATAAACTTTCGATCCAAATCTCTTTATTTACCTCCTCTTTAAGGCCAATAACTCTTAGATTTATCCTTTTGAGGATATTTGTAGATCTTGTAGGCATGTCTTGTTTTTTTTTTTATTCTTTTTTTTTTCTTCTGACTGTGTATTTTCAAATAGCCTATCTTCAAGCTCACTAATTCATTCTTCTGCTTGGTTCATTCTGCTGTTGAGAGACTCTGATGCATTTCTGTTTGTCCATTGAATTGTTAATTCCAGAATTTCTGCTTGAATTTTTCTTATTATTTCAATCTCTTTGTTAAATTTCTCTGATAGACCTCTGAATTCCTTCTGTGTTGTCTTGAAGTTCATTGAGCTTCTTTAGGATAGCTATTTTTAATTCTTTGTCTGAAAGGTCACATATCTCCACTGTGCCAGGTTGGGTCACTGTTACCTTGTTTAGTTCATTTGATGAGGTCATGTTTTTCTGAATGTTTTTGATGCTTGTGGATGTTTGTTGATGTCTGGGCATTATTTTAATCTTTGCAATCTGGGCTCATTTGAACCCATCCTTCTTGAGAAGTCTTTTCATATATTCAAAGGAAATTGAAAGTTGTGATCTAAGTCTTTGGTCACTGCAGCAATATCAGCACTGGGAGTGCCCCAAGTCAAGTAATGCTATGACTCTTGCAGACTTCTGGTGTTACTTTCTTGGTGAACTTGGGTAAGATATGGGAGAATTCCCTTGATTACCAGGAAAAGTCTCTCTCCCCTTCCCTCACTCTCTGTGCTGGCTGCTGGAGTTGAGGGAGAAGTGATGTGGGCACTCCCTGATGGCTACCAGCACTGGCTTCACACCTGAAGCCAGCCCACTCTGACCCAAAGCCTGTGATGACTGTGGAGGGACAATCACTGGAGGTTTCTATTTGCCATTTTCCTTTGATCCCCCAGCAAGATTTCTAACAGAATAAGAGAAGTTCCAGAAGAGAATAGAAGAGATAAAAACTAAGAGTTTTCCAAAATAATGCAAGTCATCAAATCAAGACTGTTCCCTGACTACTGAGCAGGACAAAGAAATGTAAATCCACTCCTGAGACTCCTAACGAACTGAAAAACATTAGGAAGAAAAGGGAGACAAAAGCTTGAGAGCTATCAATCAGAAAGAAAAAAAGATAAATTGTCTACAAAAGAATGACATTTAGAATGACTGCAGACTTCTCACCAGCAACATAGAGGACAGATAGCAGTGGAGTTATGTCTTTGAAGTGCTGAGGGAAAGTAAATGTCAACCAAAAATGTAGACCCATTTAAAATAATATTCAAGAGTAGAGACAAAAATAAAGGTAAATTTCCATCACAGAAAGACAATATATAACCTATATACCTTCACTAAAAGATATGCAAAAGGATGTATGTACTCCAACAAGAAAAAAAGTGAATCTGGAAGGTAAACATGAAATGCAAGAAATACAAAATGACAACAGAAAATTATTGCAGTTGATAAATTTAATTAACTGTTGACCATAAAAATTTATAACATTTGTGTATATTTTTAAAAACAGATAAAGCTAAATTTTATACAACAATAACAAGGTGAGATGCAAGAGTTATATTCAATGGATAAAGGGTGCTAGGTCTGTATTATATTCAGTAGAAGAATAAAACACTACTTAACAACTTGAGATTATAAATACTTACAGTGAATTATGTATTTCTTAAAGGGTAGGAGAAGCCATCAATAAAAGAATAGTACCACAGTCTTTATCTTCCAAACCAGCAGAGGAAATATAAGAGATTGATGGTGGGAATATAGAAAGTTTATCAATCAACAGAAGAAAAGAAGGAAAAAAGATAAGAGAAGCAAGGGAAAAGGATGATAAACATGCAAAATATTATAAAAATGTCAAAATAAGTCCAAATATATCACTAGAGGTATACATATTAAATTTTCAATATAACGTCAAAGAATACCATTGAAATTTGTTTTAAATATAATAATTATCACTTAAAACAGACATACCTAAAGCAAAATACTCCCCAAATTAAAAGGTACATCACTTAGGAAAATAATTTATCAATATCTAGTAAAATCCAAGATGCCAAAAATTTTCACTTTTTGCAAGATACCACAGAACAGCGTTTTTCAAACTGCCATGCTGTGACCTATTCCTGAGTCATAAAATCAATTTCCTGAGTCATAACCAGCATTTTTTAAATTTAAAAGAAATAGAATATGAAAATAAACAAATGGGATAGGATAGGTAAGAATAGAATAGATATTAGAGTATATATTGGAGTGCTTCATGGATATAGTTTTGTTTCAAGTAAATTTTACTTGCAAGGGGGGATGTGTGTACGTGTGCATGCAAAAGCTGCAATGTAAAATGCATTTCTACCTTTTTGTTTAAGTGTGAAGAAGCTTAGCCTAGAGAAACACTTGCAAGAGTGTGTAAGGAGCCATCGACAGGGATGTTCATTGAAGTATTATTTGTAATCAAGAAAAACTGTAAACATGTTCATCAATAGGAAAATGGATAAATTAATTGGGGTAAATATGAATACAATGAAATACCATACAAGGAAAATAAACTAAACCTACATATGTCAACATGGATAAATCTCCTAAACAAAATACTACATGATAAAAACAACATACAGAAAGATATACACTATATGCTAAAATTTATATGAAGTTTGGAAGTAGGCAAAACAGTATTTTATATTGTTACAAATAGACACACACAGCATGTAGAGTAATGGTATACAAACCTGTAGGCGATGATAAATACTAAATTCAGGAAGGTAATTAACTCAGGAATGGGGGATTGGGAGTGGGTAACTTAGGTCAGAGAAGGCTACATTAGAGGCTTCAACTAAATCCATAACATTTTATTTACCAAAAAAAAAAAAAAAAAATGGAAGTTAATATGGGGAAAATGTTAAGATTTGATAAGGCTGGGAGAAGGCTACCTGATGTTAGCAATTTACTCCCTATACTTTTCTATATATTTGAAATTTTTTATGGCCAAAAATTATAAAGTTTCCAAATCTGAGATTTTAGTACCTAGGGCTAATCACAGGGTCTTGCATAAGCCACCCCTCCCCAACCCTCACACTTGGTTTATCAATATTTCAAACATTGACCCACTGTCTTACTCCTAAGGCAGCAGACATTTTCAGGTTCACATTAAGCAAAAGAAAATTCCCTAACTGCAGTTGTAACCCTCGCAAACTTATTTTTACCTGCAACCAAAGCAGAGTTAGAACTCAGCTCTGTGTATGAAAAAGGCCACCACATTAACCCTGAGTGCGGTAGAGGTTCCATTGTGCTTCTGATGAGCAGAAGACGGATGTATCACTTTACTCCACCTAATGAACATTTCAATCTTCTAATAAACACCCTAATAAAGAAAAATTGAAACTTAACTCACTTTTATTATCACAAACTGACATGTCGAGAAGTCTTAATTGGGCTGAAAACAGCTTCCAATAATAATACCCTCCTTAATTGATTCATTAACAGGGCCCCTACTGAGACAGAAGTGCTAGTTCCGGGAAAAGGAATGAAACAGAGCCCCAGTTTCCCACTGAGTGGCTATGATCCCTTGGCCATCAACTCCCCGGGCCACTGAAGAGGATGTTAAGGGTGTTCAATGCCTGGAATCATTCTTCTAGTCCTAAAATGGGCACGGAACTGAAGCACAATCTCCACGCACTCACCACTCCCATGGTGGGTGACAAAAGCCAGAGACAGAATCGCACAGAATTCTCTCTTACTATGAGATGAATCTGCAAATAAAGAACCAGGCACCAGGCTACATTAATAGCAAGCGATTAAAGCTTTTTATAAGACTGAGCAAAAATTACCACATCACAGCATGGTTAGGCAGGGAGAGGAGGGGCAGCTGTAGCAAGGAAGACGTATGAGGAGCAGATAACATTCATCTGTTTGCAGGAAAGGGTGGTTCTGAGCACGTTGTATAGATAACACAGCTGTCCAGTGTAGTTGCTAAAGGAGTGGCATTTGAAGTGAGCTAGACCTGGAAGACGGTCCTGCTCTGCCACTGACTCCTCTATCACCTTGGGCAGGTACCTAACCTATCTAAATCCAGTTTCCTCAGCTATAAAGTAGGAATAACCAACTATCACAAAACTACTCTACCACAGCAGCCAGGATCAGTAAGGTCTTTTCATTCTTTCAAAACCCTCCAATGACTCCCCATTATGTTCCCACTCAACCCGCTCCCTCCATTACCTCTGTGACCTCATCTCCTGCTCCACCCACTCCCCCAGGTCACTGCACAGTGCCCCACCCCCGTTGTTTCTCCAAGTACCCGGCAGGCTCCCACGTCGGGTCTCTGTGCCAACTGTGCCCTCACCTCCAGCTCTCTGCATGGCTCACTCCTTCACCGACGTCAGGTCTTTGATCCAATGTCAACCTCCATGACCACTCTGTTTATCCTCTGCTTACTCCAAATACCCTTTTTCCACTCTACTTTTTCTTCTTCCATAACATTCATCACCTTCTAGCATGCATTCATTCATTCATTCAGTCCATCATTTATTTTGAGACAGGGTCTCACTCTGACACCCAGACTGCAGTGCAGTGACACAATCATAGCTCACTGCAGCCTCACACTCAGGCTCAAACGATCCTCCTGCCTCAGCCTCCCAAAGTGTTAGGATTACGGGCATGAGCCACTGCACCCAGCCACCTTTTAACATTCTATATAACTCACTTATTATGTCCACTGTTTATTCTCCCCCATTGTTTTTGTTCACTCAACTATTCCAAGTGCCTAGAACAATGAAAATCATATAGCAGGTGTTTAATTTTTGTTATATAAAATCCTCATAAGATTGTTCTGATGACTAAATTAGCTAATGCACATAAAGCACTCAACACAGGCATACAGAAGCATTCATTAAATATCATCTTTTTTTTCATTTTGGTTATTATTTTCCATCCAACATGAAGAATATTATTAACTAATCAGGTCATGGTTCTTCCAGCCACTGATTCCTAGAAATGGAAGACCTGGATGTAATTAACTAGAGTCTTCTGACAGTATATGGCATCTTGTTAAGTATAGACACTACTAGCAAAGGACCAAAAGTGCCAGGCCGCCTGAAGACCCACCCCCTCACATCACCTACTTTGCCAACATGCCCAGGGCTGGCAGCTGCCAGGTCAGTGTACGTGGAGAAACTATTGCTCCCTCCTGTACCTTTAGGACTATACTGCATGTAAATACCTATTCAACAGCACCTGTGTGACAGTGTGAGACTAGAAAGGGTTTTGTTTTACTTTTAACAAAGGGTAAAGGTGGAAACAGGGAGAAAGATATCTGACTAGCTTGCTGGAGTCCTCAGAATTTAAGCTTCTGCCGACTCTCGGAGACATTTGTGTTTCTGCTTAGGAAAAGAAGAAAACGGCACCCATCTGCCCACCCCATAGCCTCTCGGGCAGTAATGAGATGCCTTCTTTGTCAAACACAGGAGCTTCTGTGATAAAAAGCACTACCCTGGGTAAATACTGAATGGAACAGACCCATTAACTCAAAATTCAACTGCATCTTCTGTTTCCTGAGCATGAAGGAAGACAGGAGCAGCCGAGGCAACAAGCCACTCAGCACTCAAGCCAAAACCCACCCCTCCACTTCTAAGCTGGTAACCCCGTTTGGAGCACACACAGCAGCCATGGCAACAAAGGCAGGTCTCGGGCTGTGCTCTTCCTCACAGCGCCCAGCTCCCTCCGCATGCTGCAGATGGCACCTGGGCACGGGAACACAGGCTGGTGCATGTGAGTGCACTCATGGCACCATCAACTTGGCCATCTATGGGGACTTGAGGAGGCAGGAGAGAGCAGTGGTTCAAAAGCACAAGCATCTGAGCAAGAAAGTACTAGGTTCAAATCTTAAATCTGCCAATTAGCATCGGTGTGCCCTCAGGCCAATTACTTAAACTCTCTGAGCCTCAGTTTCCACATATGTAAAATGTGATGTTGATAACATCCAACCCATAAAATCTGTGTGAGAGTAAGTGAAATAATACATGAAATCACTTAGCGTTGAGTCTCATAAGCACTCAATAAGTTTTAATACTACCCTTCGTTTTGGAGGGTTGGAGGGTCTGGAAGGAACAAAAAGCGTGAATGCTATTGTATTCAATCATCCATTCATTCAACAAATACTTACTGAATGCCTACTAGTTCCAAGCCCTCGTCTAAAGCAGACAAGATGCCCTGCACTCAGGGAGCTTACAGTCTAATGGGTAATGATGGGCAGTGCATAATGACATCACGGGTACTCATGTGTCAGGCAGTGTTCTAAGTGCTTCAGCTGTGTTAACTTATTTAATGCTCAAAACCATCCTATAAAGTACATTATTATTTTCTCCATATGACAGAAGAAGTAACTGAGGTACAAAGCGTTTAAGCAAATTGCCTGATGTCAAAAGGTTGCTAGCATCAAAGTCAAAGTTAGAACCCAAATAGACTGACTCCAGAGTCCATTCTCTTAAGCACTACATATATTGCCTTCATACAACTACTAGGTAGTGAGCTCTTTACAGGCAGAAAACACATCTCATTCATTTTTGTAGCCACAGCAAAGTGCCTGGCTTGCGAGGCTGTTCAATGAATGGTCATTGCAGGAATGAAGAACAGATGTTCTCTGAGGCACTAGAACCACCTCTTTATAAACACTGAATATGTAATGAAAATATACTATTCTCATGGCACCTCTCTATAAACCCTGAATGTGTAATGAAATACTATTCTTCCTATGCATAGAGAATATTGCTGATCTTTTGCCCATAGGTTATTAAATGTAAGCCTGTTTTTCCAGAAATGGTGATGAATTTTTCTTGAACCACCTATACTCTGCCCTGTTCTCTTTAACCCAAATTGCAGGCATTTGAGAGGGGCCTGGTATGGATCAAACTATATTTTAAAAGTCCAGAATATGTGGTCCTGACGTTACAAAATACACAACACTCCTGCTCTTTATTTGGGAAACCAGTGAAACACCTCAGCTACACTCAACAAATCTCCCTCAAGACCATGTTCCCCAACTCGAGCACCTCTAAGGCGCTTGTCCAGACTATTTACGCATAAACTAGTGGAAGTTGAGCTGGGCAAGAATTGAAAATGACAGAGGCAACTCCTACATTGAGGGTGGGGAGGCAGAAGAAAGAGGAGCTCACAAGAGGACTAAGGTTGGCAGTTCAGTAGAACTAGCTGTTCTACACTGAATATGGCTGGCACTTGATCCACAATAATGATTACTAATTGTATTTATATATTGTATTAAATGTATTTTAAAATATATATTATATATTAATCTACTTAAATATATTTTACATATCAATCATATTAATACTATAGTAATTATTTTTATTATAACAGTCATTTATTAAGTCTACTAGGTTCTGATTATTTTTTTTGCATTATCTCATTAATCCCTCTACCAATCATGAACAGTAGTCTTATAATCTCTATTTGTTAAGGAAAAAACAGTTTAAGTTGTTTTAACAAAGACCTCCCAAAATGCAGTGGTTTAAACCAGAAAGATTTTCCTCTATTGTGTAACAATCTAGAAGCACTATTATATACAGTCTAAGCAGCTGTAACAAAAACAAAATCAAAAATAAGTGACTTAAACAATATAAAATTTTTCTCCCACATAATAGTGCAAAACTGGGAAGGCAACCAGCTGTCACCAGCATATGGCTTCCATTTGGGGATCCAAGGGACTCCTCAACCCCTACAGTCACCCAGCCAGCAGGAGATGGAAAGGGACAATGGGAAAGCATGTCTACTTCCTTTAGGAATCTAGCCCAGGGTAGCACACAGCACCTGCACCCCACTGGCCAGAAAGTGGTCACAGAGTTACCGTGAGAAATACATTGAAAAACCAGATGCTTGGAGTAAGGCATGTGATGCATGTCCATATCTTTTCCTTCATTTTTGATGTCAGTATCTTGAAAGTGAATCCTAGTGTGATCATTTGAATTCTTGTTCAGCAAAAACATTCATTCCCTTCCCTCAATCACTGTAGACAGAGCATACTTCCCTGTCCCACTGGTGTTAGGCTTGGCCACGTAATTTGCTTTGTCCAGCGGAATGTTAGTGGGCATGATGCAAGCAGAAGCTTTAACTGTATTATGTGGTTCGCTGGGCTAGTGCTCCAGCGACACACTGTAAGAAGAGTGCATCCCCAGTAACTGCTGCCCCTTTTCAGCCTGGGCTGAAAGCAAACACACATGGAGCAGACCTGAGGCCAAACCATGGCCTGGAATCAACCCTAGTCCTTGTGCAGCCTAAATCAGGCTGCTTGCCGAACCCAGCCTAGATCAGTTGAACAAGAATCCACCAACAAACCTATGAATTTGCGCATAAGTACTTGTGGTTGGAAGTCTCTGAATTTTGGGATGGTTTATTATGCAGTGTTGTTGTAGCAGTAGCTGGCTAACACAAAAATTGGTACCAGACGTGGGGTACTACCATAATGAAAGCCTAAAATATATAACTGTGGTTTGGGGACTAGGCAACAGATGGTGAGGAAACTGTCATGGAAAGCCGGAAATATACCATCCCATGTTACTTGGAGACGTACTTGGCAAAACTCATCTGTGATCACTTGGAAGACAGAAAATGTGCCTAATGAACTTGAAGCATTGGGCAAGAATGTGTCAAGGCAGAATATTGATGGTGTAATCTAGCTGTTACTAGCTGGATAAAATATTACAAGACAAAGTTTAAAAAAGAACTGACCAGTAAAATTGAGAGAGAATATAGAAAGCTCAGAAATTCCAATACTTGTAGGTTTGAAAAGTGAAACTGTTTTTCACCTTATCATTTTAGCTGTCCCAGGACAAAGACTGAATCAAGGATGTGGCTGTCACATTCTTTGCTACAACTTCGGAAAGAACTGAAGTGTTGCCTAGCTGACCAAAAGGCTCCTAGAAAGGTAAAAGGTGTGATCCTACAGAGGCATGATATACCCAAAGTAGCCAAAATTAAGTCTTAAGAGAGAGAGACGTCTCAAAATGCATCACAGATGTAACTTTTGGCAAATGGAGTTGACTGAAATCAAATATACAGGAAAATCACAAAACTTTTAAAGCACCTGTATTGGTAAAATGCCATCAACCTAAGACTGTAATTGCTTGAGATATAAAAAGATCTCTGGCCCCCAAATTTCTTCAAATACAAAGCAGGCTGAAAAGTTACCGAGCCAGAGATACAGGCTTACTTTCTAAAGTTCTCTTCAGAGGTGGCCATGCATGGTAGACAATGGACAAGGAAGGACCTCCTGGAGACTGGAAGGAAAAGATATGGAGAACAATGGACTGGTGAATCACTCTAGGGAGCAGAACTAGGGCCTCATCCCCTAGTCAGCAAACTATGGCCTTCAGGCCAAACTCTGCCTGCCCATACATTTACATATTGTCTATACTGCTTTTGTTGAAAACTTGCAAATGGTACCTTATGGCCTGCAAAGCCTAAAATATTTACTATCTGGCCCTTTATAGTTGCCAACCCCTGGTCTAGTAAAGAATACTCTATATCCACAGAATGAAGAAACCTGGCTACATGTGCACGGCAGGATATCAGAATTGCTGTAGACCAATGACTGCAATGTACCTACCATTCTTCCCTTTTTCGAATGGGAGTATTTGGTGCAGCTATTCTGCCTCTGTTCAACATTTATGTTGGGTGGTTGAAAAGCAAATAACTTGTCACTTTAGTACCTAGATACCCCAGTCAACAGGAGTCATGTCAGAATTGGGGCTAATTTCACTCAAGATCCTAGACTTCAAATTCGATGAATTGGCTGGGACATTTAAGAGCATTAGGATGGGGGTAAGTATATTTTGCATACAGGTGAACAGTGAATAAGATGCCTGATTGTGACGGTTTGTATTATTATTCAATCCCCTCTTCTCCCATTGTGGCAATATGTCCTTCCTAATGTCATGGGCTTGGCCAGGTGAATTGCTTTAGCCAATGGAATGTCGCCAGGCATGGCAGGAACAGGGGCTTTAAATGTGCTTAGATGGTTCATCATGGATCTTATATTCATGTGATCGTCTATGAGAAGAGCGTCCCTTCTATCTGGTCCTCTGAATAAATACACATGGAGCAGACCTGAACCAAAGATGCAGCCTTAAGCCTTAAATAGATCCAAAGCCTGAAGTAGAGCCTCCCAGGTGGGCCCAGCCTAGATCAGCTAACTATATCCAATCTGCAGACCCGAGGTGAAAGCACAAACATTTGTTGTGAGTCACTGAGTTTTGAGGTGGTTTGGTACGCAGCATATTGTAACAATAGTTGACTGATACACACAGCTCCCATAAAATGATGAGGTGGCTGGAATCTAGTAGATTGCACTTTAGTTCTGAAGACCTTGGTTCAAGTCCCAGCTCTGCCATTTACCTGCTATTTAATTGGAAGAAGTCACTATACCTTTCTGAGCCTCATCATTTCTTAATTAAAAAATGAGGATAATAACAACTTAAATCAAAGAGTCATTGTAAGATTAAATAAAACAATATATTAAAATGTTTTATAAATAGAATAAAGTGTACAAATACAAGGTATTTTCATTATTGCACTTCAGTTTATATAAAGCAGCCTGATTTAATTCTTTTTTGATTTTGTTTATCTGATTCCTGATTTTTCTCTAATGAACATAAGTAATTTTGTAATAAAACAGCAAAACAATATAAAATTTATCCTTTTACAAACCATGCTCCCCAGGTATAACACCTCTGAGCACTTCCGCCTTCCTGCGCCATCTCCCTGCCTGTGAGGAATATCCGGTGCCACTGACCACAATAACCCAAGTACTACACTAAAAAGAAAATTCTCTGAGCCCACATTCTTCCCTCACCGCAGAATGAGGGAAATATCAGAATGTTCCTCTTTCCGTACCAACCAAAATCCTTGAAAACCCAACCGGCCAACTGGATTCCCAGCAAAAAAGGAATCTTCATCAGAAACTTTTCTTTAGAACTGTCCACCAAAGTGCTCGCCATGAGCTCCGGTGTGGCACACAACTAGAATCTGGGGCGTTACAATCTGGGGTGATTATTTTGTGTTCATGTCAAAAATGTCTTTCTTTCTCCAAAATGCCAAAGGGAAGAGTATGGGTTTCCTAGAAATGGCTCTAAATTGCCTCATTGCTCCCAGGAGTGAGAGCAGTGAGGGCAGACGCTGTCCACTGGGAGACGGGGAGAAGGTCAGATCAATAACACTGATGATATCCATTTGTTCTACAAAGGCAGCCAACATAGGTTCCTGGGGAGGGTTATTTGAGAAATAAATCTACCCACACAGTTCCTCTCAATCCTCCAGCCAAGCAGCAGAACCCACCAGAAATCAGATCACATCTCTCAGCTTGCTCCATAACAGAGCGGCCAAGCTGGGCGATCCCACCACACGACGGAAACGCTGATCAGACTGGCGCAGCACAGAGTGCTGCGGGCACGGATGCTTGCATGGGAAGGAGAGAACGGCCCCTGGAGGATGTCAGATGTCTGTGACAAAGTCTTCCTGAGCAGAGCACTTATGGTGACCACCACAGGGCTGACCTCTGTGTGCCACTGTCCACTATGGGCACCTACAGGCTCAGTACTTGAGAAAACAATGAGCAGCAGAATGGAGAAGATGCAGAGATGGTGGCACTGCCGGCTATTCCTCACGGTGATCTCTAGAGCAGTGATAGAGGACAGAGATTCTGGATTATTCGTTCACCCTACAGACACTTGTCCACCCACCACTTGCCAAGCACCAGGCTAGATGCTGAATAGTCAAAGATAAATGAGACACAGTTCCTGCTCCTAAAGTCTGTGTGCCCCATTGTGCCTAGCACATAACAGGGGCCTTGTAAGTGTTTACTAAGTGTTCAGTTTCATGCGGACTCTTTTCCCTGCCCTCTAGCAAAGCTTCATTTTTTTTGCTCACCTCCTACTGTGCAGCCCAGTTCCTACGTTTCTTCCACAGAGTGGGCTGGGAGGGGTGGAGCTCAGGAGGTGATGCAAGCCATGGGGAGCTGCAGCAGCCTGGTTCCTAAGAGGCCACAGATGGGTACCAGTCCACGGCCAGGGGGTCAGGGACTGCAGACTCACAGTACTCTGAATTTTAGTTACTAGTGCACATTTTATTTCCTCTGTGACACAATAGGATCACTGAATATGTATCTGTGCATTGCTTGTCACTGCATCTGCTCCATAAATATTTAATGAGTGAATGGCTATGTCATCATGAGAACTGCATTGCCACCCACTGCCACCATCAGAATGGGATAGAAGGTCTAGGGCTTGCCACAGCGGGAGAAGGCACACCCGGTTAGGGTTAGGAGGCAGCAGCCACTGTCATCAGCTGTCTGAGTGGCGCACGCCCAGCTGTATGATGAAGGAGTGGGCAGATGATGGCTCAGGTGCCTTCCAGCCTTAAGACCCATCATCTTAGGCATAGGGAAATTCACCGAGCACTGGCCGTGGCTCAGGCACTGTGTTAGCAACTTCACTTCAGTCTCACATGACTCTCAGAATAATAACCCTTTGAGGTACTGTGATTATCACTGTTTTATACAAAGAAAGGAGGCCTGGAGTAACCTTCCCGCTGTCACACAGTGGTGGACGGGGGATTGGAACCTGAGTCTGACCGACATGGGAACCCAGGTTCTCAACCACTAAAGCGTAGGTGTTCCTCCTCCACAGCCACGGCTCAGGCTACTGGCGCCCTTTGGGTACCACATTCCTCCTGAGCAGCTTCGTTTTCCACTGTAGCCCAATTTTTAGAAAACTGCTAAGAATGCCTTCGGCAGACGGAGGCCTCGCAGGCAGGCCTTGCACGTGCTCCTCACTCTGGGCGCTGTGGGTTTCCCTGTGGTTCCAGAGTGGGCTGGAGGCACGAGAGTACTGGCTCAAGTGCAAAGATCCTACAAAAAGAAGGTTTTACGGGGATGCCAGCCACGTCCCAGGAACCACATTTGAGGAAGCTTCTGGGAAGGCAACAGAAAGGAAAGCAAAATACCATTTTATTCAAGGAGCTTTGGGGAACTGAAAAGACGCTGACCCTATTACAGACCCATCCGACAGATGCTTCTATTCATTCTCCCCAGATTTAGAGTACAGAGAGGGAAGAGGTTTACTCACAAGGAGACAATTGTGCTACAGTGTCAGGAGAATGTGGTGCCTCACACACGGCCCCCAAATACCCAAAGGGTGGCAGAGATCGACTGCGCTAATCAAAGAATTTAAGACAGAATTTTTAAAAAGATTTTTTAAAAGGAATAGACTTAGTTTTATAAGTAGACAGAAAAACAAGCAAAACCCTAAACCTCTTCTAAAATTATACCTGATTTTTTTCAAAATGACAAATAACAACAATGAAATCAAATACTGAACAATAAGTGCATGGTCCCAAAAAGCTATAGATAATACACATGTGCTACTTGAAGGAAAAAGGAAAAGAAAATATAGCTCATGCTTAGAAAGCAAAAGATATTGAGGAATTTGGCAGCAGGAAAGAGTAGGATTAATTAACTCCATGCAAGTAAAAGGGCCTCTTTTCTAAACCAAATGACCTTAAACATAAAGCAGGAAAAGAATAAAGAATGGGATTTGGAGGAAAGTGAATGGGTTTCATTTGTCTCAAAGAGAAATTTACAAATGGAAATCCAGGGGTGCTTTAATGTGTCGTGTGGGTGTAGGGGTGTGTGCCTGTGTGTGTGTGTGTGTGTGTGTGTGTGTGTGTGTGTGTGCCCACATGCAGACAAGACAGAGGGAGTTTTTTGGTGACAGAATAATGGAAATCAGTGGCACTAGGTGGCTGCTGTTCTCACAGTGAGAGGAAGTCCCATCACATCTCATAACAAATGGGCACAGTGAGCCTTCCCCTTAGAATTGGGCAAGTGACCGTCCAGATATGCCTGAATCCAAACCACACAAAGGGAGCCAGGCCACAGAAAGGCAGTTTGCTCTGAGGCAAAATGATATTTTTCACGCTTAGATTACCGGTTCCCTCCACCACCATGCCCTTTTTGAAATGCTGCATTGTTAGAGCAGTGGGCACTATACAAAAATAGGCAGGTGGAGATCCAGACTGGTTCGAGGAGCACAGCCCCTGCATCCTCTGCCTTCCTCTGCCACGTCTTCGCCGTCCTCCCCGCCAGCTCCTCCTCCGAGTCAGGCTCAGGGGAAATTCCGCCAGCTCACCTCTGTCCTGAGTTGAATGGGAATGTCTGGGGACACAGCCTCGGCCCTCCTTAAACCTGGTCAACAAGTCCCTCCCAGGTGTGCGGACCAAGCCACCGTCCCGCTCAGCCGGTGACACCTGCGGCCGGCGGGCCGGGCGCGAAGCTCGCGCGGACAGGCCGATGCCTCGTCAGGCTTCTGCAAACAGCTGCTTCCCGTCTCCCCGTCTCTGAAGATCATAATCCACCCAGGCCTCCGAAATGTACATGGAATTTAACAGAAACATTAAAATGTAAAATTCTAAACAAAGCGCGGGAGGGAGGAGGCAGGACTTCCTCCGGCCTACAATCACACCTCGGGGCTTTAAGAAATCTGTGAAGAGACTTAATGGAGGAACATAAACGGAGACAGAAGCAGAGGGACAGTCGGAGAGAGGGAGGTAGAGGAAAAAGGAGAAAGGGGCGGAAGGGAGGAAGGAAGAGACAGGAAGGCAGGTGCCCTAGGGGCGGATACAGTTTCCCGCCGGACTCCGCAACTCCAGCACTTTGTGCACAGTAACATTGCCACCTAGAGGCTTAAAAGTGAGTTCCTGCGCTTGGACGCTAGGTGCAAGATTTGTTTACTAGTGTAAGAACGCTCATGCCGGAGCTTGGAAAAGATGGAGGTGCGCAGGGGAGAAGGAGGGCGAGGGCACCGTCGTGAACATCAGCACCCAGCCACGTCGGGGCGGCTGACACTCATCAGGCACCGCCCAGGTGCCGGGACGGAGCAAAGCGCTGGAGTAAAGCACAGGTAAGGCACAGTTTCTCTGCTCCAGGATCCCAGTCTAGGGAGGAGACAGACACACAGTAATGCAGACTGAGAGAATCACCATAACTGTGCGAAGACACTGTGCACAGTACGGGTGATGAGAGGCTAATTCCGGCGAGAGGAGCTGGGGAAGGAGCTTGATCTAGAAAGAATTCACTGAAGAGATGGAATTGAGCTGGGACACAGAAATGTGGACCCTTGGGAGGGAGCTCTAAGTCGAGTTACCACCAAACGAGACACAGAGGCTAGAAAGGACACCGAGAATGCTCAGTATGACTGTCTTACAAGAAATGCAGCTGTTACCTGCAGGTAAGAGAGAACAGAGGCCAGGACGAGTGGAGCCAAATTGTAGAGGGCTTTGAATGCTGGGTGGAAGAACTTGTGCTTTTTAAGTTGCACAAAGATGGAGCTTTGTAACTACTTTGTTCATTCTGCTATGCTCAGTCCCTAGAAGAGTATATGGCCCCTTAGTAGTTGCTCAGTTAACATCTGTGGAATGAATGACTGTAACAGGAACCCCATTAAAGTTCCAAAGAAAGAGATAATTGTGTAAGATTTATGTTTCTGGAAAACATAACTTGAGGCAATCTGTAAGAATGGAAGAGGGGTGGAGAGGCTCCATGAGATATCTACTGCCAAAGTCCGGGTGGTATGGGTCTGACCCCGGGCACAGTGGGGAGAATGGAAAGCCTGAATGGCTATACACAATGTGACAAAGTAAAACCTAGAGGTGCATGGGTTAAGCCTGAGTGATGGCACTAGCCAAGATAGGGAATGCAGAAGGAGGAGCTGATTGGGGAAGATGATAATGAGTTTAGTTTGAGAAATGGAACATTCCAGCTTCTGGGAGCGTGACCAAGTGGAGATGTCCAGCGGGCAGTTAAAGATACAGGTGGCACCGCAGGCACACACACTCCCTACACAGAGACACACACACTCTCACCTGTGCTGCATGCTGCTGGCATTGTGTTTTCATGCTGGTGTTAGAAATAAGGTGAGCCTGTAACAAAGCTGGACAGCTGCTGGATTTAGCCTTGAGGCCTTGAGACCAAACTGCACTCTACGCTTTGGTAGAGCCAAAGGCTGGAGGGAACATCCTCCCTTTCCACGTCTGGAAAGTGGGGATTTCTGTAAGGATTGAATGAGCTAACCTAGGAAAAGTGCTTAGCCGGTGTCTGGAACAAGATAAGTGCACAATCAGTGTTCGTTGACAATCTAATCTCTCATTATGATGTGCTAGGAAGACTACAGGATTAAAGATCAAAACCTGGCCATGCCCTTATCACCTGCATGACCTAAACTGACCTCTCTTTGTTAGATCGGGAGACGCAGTACCACCAAACAGAGAGACAAAGTCACTGAGGCTGCAATTGGCAAGAGGAGTTTATTACCAACTAACTCGAGTTAGGGTCCATGTCTCAGAGCGCCAACACGCAGTGGCCTCTTCTCTGGACAAAGGACCCTGGGCAGCGCGGGAAGGGCAGTTTTATAGGGTCAGTTCAGGCAGCAAACA
>CAUYRT010022390.1:0-18516 GCA_963574885.1 Lepilemur ruficaudatus
TGCTAACTGGGTGGAACTGCAGTTTTAAAGAGCTAGTTGTGAATCCATTTATATAATGAAGAACCAAACAAAATTCACATCAGTTTGCATGGTGTTCCCATAATCTACTGCTGTGTAATGAATCACCCCCCAAAACTTAGTGGCTTAAAATAGCAACAATTATTTTGTTATTATTTTCTCTCTCAGTTCTAGTGGTTGACTGGGCTCATAATCCTCGCTTGGAAGGATTATGTAATTGCGAGGTGAGTGTTTGGGAGCCCAATTACTCACCTGATTGCAGATGGACAGTGGGTAAGGGTGGATCATCTCTAGGGCTTCCTGACTCACATGTCTGGAATTTGATGTTGGCTGCTGGCCTCAGCCGAGGCTGTCAGCTAGAATACCTATACCTGGCATCTCCTGTGGCCTGGGATTCCTCACAGCATGATGACTGGGTTCCTAGAGCAACATCCCAAGAGAGTGTGCCAAGAAGCAGTGTTGTCTTCTCTAACCTAGCCTCAGAAGTCACCCAGTATCATTTCCGCTGCATTCTATTCATTTGAAGTGAGTCATGAGGGCCAGCCCATGTTGAAGAGATAGGGAATGAGATACTACCTGTTGATGGGAGAAGTGTTAAAACATGCTTTGGGAGGACCCTGGAAATGAATTCCTAGCCTGGTTTCACTTCCATTGTTAGGACACTGGAAAGATAGAACATGACTTTTTTTCAGAATTCTTCTGTGAGGGTCTTGTCTTTACCTACCACATCAAGATACATGACTGAATCTCTCTCCACATCACTCCTGCTCATTGTGGGGAGAGTCCTATCTTGGCACTAAGGCAGTGGGGAGAGAGGGAAAAATTGAGATTTAGAACAGCCAAAAGTCAGGAGTATCAGGGACAGCAGCCAACTCCTTCCCTGTGATAGAGGCTGCCTTAATCAAGAGAAAGTGCAGGGAAAATATATTAATGACATATTCAAGCTTTTAAAATCCAACTTGCAGATAGCTAGGTTAATGATTTATTTTTCAATATGGAAACTCTCTTTATATTGATTATTTTGCCCTTACAAATGTCAAGCCATTTATTCTATTGCTAGGGTGCCCATATTTTCAATGGAAGTATTTCCATGTAAATGTTAAGAGATATCAGCCCCCAAATCAATTCATTTTTCTCCTTCTGTTAAAAATTAGAATATCATAGCAGAGCACAGTCCTAATTGAAGTTAACAGGGATCAGTGCAAAAAAGAAGACCCAAAGTCTTCTCTTTGATTTTCCTTTTAAGACCCACAATTGGCTAATAGTAGCTATTTTTGAGCTCACCTATGCTCATTGATCTGAGTTGTCAGAAATCAATCGATAATCAATCAATATGTTCTCTGAACTAAGCAGTGGATTTGGGAACACTCAATTCAAATCCTAGTACCACCATGGCGACCCCAGTCCAGCCACTTATCCTTAGTTAAACGGCATCTCAGTTTTTTCACCTGTCAATAGTGGCACTACTGATTTTGTCGTCACAAAAATAAGTTGATTAACAAAGTTTAACCCCTAATGCCTCATTATTTTCTCCTGAAACTCTGTACCTATCCTTCCAGAAGCAGCTAAGAGGGAGAAAAGTGGTAGTGTAGATGTGACACATAGATTAACCGTGTGAACATTTGATGTCTCAGGTATAATATAGGCAGTTATATCATTTCCATTTTTAAAAACCCTATTATTTAAAACAAGGTAAATTTTTTCATATTCTGGTTAACTATTATGGCATAACAAACTATTCTAAAATTTAGTGGCTCAAAACAATATTATTATTATGTACATCATGATTTGTGGCTCAGGAACTCAGACAGGACAGTGAGGGTGGCTCATCTCTGCTTTGTGATGCCTGGGATCACAGCTGGAATAACTTGGAAGACTGGGAGCTGGAAAGCTGTAGCTGTCTGTGTCCCTGTCTCTTTCTTCTTCCCTCCCTCCTTAAAGATGGGTGCCTAAATCTGTTTCTCCACATAGCCTCTGCAAGTAGGTTGTTTAGGCTTGCTCACAGCATGGAAGCCTCAGGGCTTACACGGCACCTGAGGACTCTAAGAAAGTGTTCTTGTGAACAGAAACAGAAATTAAAAGGCTTTTAAGATGCTGGCCCAAACTAGCACAATGTTACTTCTGCTACACTGTATTGGTCAAAGATGAGTCTACTCAGATTCAAGGGGAAGGGATCTAGATCCTATGCCTCAAGAGGAGTTTTGAAGAATCTGAGGCATCTGTAACCTACCACAGTTCATTATACCCTGACATGCCTTAGAATGTGGCAGACACTCTAGTTTCTGATCATGGAAGAGGAGGCCTGCTATAGTTCACATGTTTGTCCCCTATAAATCTTATGTTGAAATTAGATCCCCAATGCTGGAGGTGGGGCCTAATAAGAAGTGATTGAGTCAAGGGGGCAGATCACTCATGAATGGCTTCGTGCCATCCTTGCGGTAGTGAGCTCTCACTCTGTTAGTTCCCAAGAGAGCTGGTTGTTAAAAAGAGCCTGGCCCCTCTCCCTGCTCTTTTTTCCTTTGTCATCATGTGATCTCCACACATGCTAGTTCCCCTTGACCTTCTGCCATGTGTGGAAGTAACCTGAGGTCTCTCAAGATGTCTAATCTTCCAGTCAGCAGAATAAGCAGACTTATAAACCAAATAAACCTTTTCCTTTAAATTACACAGTTTCAGATATTCCTTTTTAGCAATGTAAAATGGACTAAGACAAGCCCATCTTGGACCAACTCTCCCAAAGACAACAATATAAACACTGGAAAAAAATATAAACAGAAAAATACCTGAAGGTACTGGAGAACAACAAAAATCAGATACTTGGAGAGAGTCAACGCTTGTAGTAAGGAATGGCACTAGGTAAGTTTTTCATTTTTTATGGCTTTTTACCTAAGGGCAGGCCCTTGTCCATGCCACGCAGGCAGCTAACACTAGGTTTAAAATTCTTAAGTCCTACTGGCTTGAAGAATTTGGAGCAACCACAGCAGCCTAAAAGTGGAGATAGCATGTCCCAAAAGACAGAGAGCAAGAGAGAGCAAGCCCCAAATTCTGCATATGAACTATGCATAAATCTCTATCTGACCACTGAACTATTCATATATAAGACAGACTCCAAGCAGCACCGGTAAGACTAAAATTGTTGAATTAGTTTTGAGCTTCTGTTTAGCCAAATTAGCTGCCTGTTTTATTTTTTTGAAAGCAATAACTTTCAGAGAGACAAAACAGAACCCAGAGCATTAATTATTATTTAATGTTCAAGATGCAATCCAAATATATAAATATATTAGAAAATGTGACCCAGATTCAAGAGAAAATGAAATCAATGGCAATCAACTCAGAGGTGACCCAAATATTGAAATTAGCATAGAAGGAGTTTAAAACAGCTGTTGTAACTATGTTCAAGGACATAAAAGAAAATATGCTCTTAATGAATGAACAGATAGGAAATCACAGCAGAGAAATAGAAACTATAAAAAAGAATTAAATAGAAATTTAACAATGAAATATAAAATATCTAAAGCAAAGATTTACTGGGCGGGCTTAACAGAATAAAAGAGGTGACAAAGGAAAGCGTCAGTAAACTTGAAGATCCACTAAGAGAAATTACTTATTCTGAAGAATGAGAGAAAAAAACCCTGAAAATACGAACATAACTTCAGGGATCTGTGGGACAGTATCAGAAAGATTAACACATGTAAAATTTGAGTCTCAAAAGTTAAGGAAAGAGGAAGTAGGGCAAAAAAAATTTTTTTTAAATAATGACCAAATTTTTCAAAATCTGGCCAATGAAACAAATCTATAGATTCAAGAAGCTCAGTAAATCACAGAAGAATAAATACAAAGAAAACCACATATATGTACAATGTGGTCAAACTGCTGAGAACCAAAGATAAAGAGAAAATCTTAAAAGCAGCTAGAGAAAAACAACACATTACTCATAGGGAAACAACAATAAGAATTAAAGCTGACTTTTTGTCAGAGACAACAGAAACCAAGAAATATCTTTAATGTGATGAAAGAAAAACACCACTGTCAAGGCAAAATCTTATAACCAGCAAAATATCATTCAAGAATGAAGGCAAAATAAAGACATTTTTAGATAAACACAACAGAACACCAAGGAAAAATATATCTTGCCAATGCCAACAGAAGTTATCAGTCACCGTTAATTTAGGATATAAAATTATTTGGCTCTTTTGATATTCCCAACTGTTCTGCTACTCCATTTTACTTCAGCTGCTTTAATCTGCACACAGTTCCCACTTGCCTAACCCCAGTTCTCCCTCCTTTCTCCTCCTGTGTATCAAAGAGTATTAAACTTATTTGATTGAACAGTAATAAAAAACTATTAAAACAATTTTGAGCAAATATTCTGTACCAGGATCCTTCTATGGCTATTGCATTTAATCCTTATTCTTATCAACAGTTGGGGCTGGTATTATGAGGACAAAACTACAGATGAGAAAATAGGCCAAGAGAAACTAATTACCAATAATCTGTCCAAGGTCCCACAGCTGGTAAGTGCTAGCATTGGGTCCAAGTAGAGGTTCTTGACTTGCTTAAATAATAGTATATGGACACTTATTTATAGCTTGAAAATTGATTAAGCCTTTTAAGGACCCCTTCTAAGATCTTGCTTATGCTATTTGAATAGCTAACTCTTTTTTCATTGTAAAGGCAAAATTTCTGTTTAGCATGCTGGTAGAGTCTGTTAATTGCCTACTCTCTGCCTGCCCTCTCCCACTCCTTGCATTCCCCTTCCTTTAGCAATAAAGAACACTCCAACAGCCCCCAAACACCACATACCACACCAGTGCTGTTTTAGCTGGGCTCTTAGCTGCTCAACTAGAGACTATGTTTCCCAGCCTCCCTTGAAGCTAGATGTTGCAACATGACCAAGTTTGGGAAAATCCAAAGTATGAGTGCATAGGAGTATGACCAGAACTCAACTTCTGATCAAGTTCTTAAAGAAAAACACACTTGCTTAAACTCCCCATTCTCCCTTTCTGGAGGGCTGGAAAATGGAAAAATGAGCCTCTGCTTTGGACTTGGAGATGGAAGCCACATGCTAAAATGCAGCACAGCCCACCTGTCTACCAGACCTACAGGATACAGCCACGTTGTCAGCCCCAGATGGCTCACTGCTGGACCAGGCATGAAATACCTGAACGATAATTTGTTTTTTCAAAAGGTTAAAAAATCTAAAGGTGCTTATTAGACACCTGAATGTATGAGCATCTCTGCATCTTTGGCATTTTACTTAACCTCTCTAAGCTTCTGTTTCCACATCTCTAAAATGGGGTAATCATTTTACTTTCCTCATTGGGGGGACCTGCAAATGGAGTAAGATCATGTGCCTGGCACAGTGAGAGCCCAACACATGCCACATTCATTGTGTGTCACTGGGCTGGGTGCTGTAGAAGATTCAAAGACAGACACTGTCTTGTTCCTCAAGTACTGAGTGCCCTCAGACTCTGAAGAGAGTGTCTATTTCACGAATGCTGTTGACCTATGAGTGGAAACAGAGAACCTGTAGCTTATAAGACAGGTGGTAATGATGTTACAGGCCGTGCTTTAATCTTCATTTGACAATCCCTTTTTCTCACGGTTCTCAACTCATTTCCCTTAAAAGAATGGAAGGTTTTTTGTTTTTTTAAATACCTTCTATAGTAGAGAGAATATGTGTGTGTAGAGGTGTGCATGTGTGTACATAAATATATATATATTTCAGGTTAATTCTTAGAAAATTATTAATACTTCATTTTGAGGCTAGCTCATTATTGGGTTACAGGAATGATAAATTTCCTTTGATAAAGGAAATTTCTATTTTCCTGCTATATTACTAGAAACTTCCCTCCCTGTGCTCCTCCCACCCCCAACACCCCAGATCTGAGCTTCTATCAATTCTCTTTCCAAAAGATACATAATACATTTAGAAAGCAACAACATGGTATGACTGTTCAACATTCAACTCGTGTCTTCGTCACCAACAGGGGAAAGGTCGGAAACATAAGTGCGGCTCCTTGTTCATTGCAATTTCACAGCCCTGGCCAGTGCCACCAGGCTCAGGGCTGGCAGCAGGAATTAGTCAAAACCTGGCAGTAATGCTTCCTCTCCCCTTGCTGTCTCTTTTCAGGGTGGCTGGCAGTTACTGCTTATAATATGTTAATTTGTGGAAATAGAGAATAAAAGGAAAGACAAGGCAAGGAGGGCTTGGGGAGAGCCAGGACCAGCGCAGGAGGAGGAGACGCCAGAGAGAAGCGGGAGAAAATGGGAGAGAAGTGACGAGGGGTGGGGAGGGCAAGAGTCTGGGTAGAAGTAGAAGAGATTGGTAAAGGGAAAGGGGGAAAAGAAGTCAGATGAAGACCCAAAGAACGGGCCCCACATGTACTCGCCATCAAATTGATACTGACTGATTAACACTATGGTGCTCAAATGGATCACCTAGGGATTCGGGGGGTGCAGGGTAGACCCACATCTGAGAGATGTGGTGAGCACTGTGGATGGGAGGGGCATGCTTGAAATGTATTTGGGGATGGGAATTAGGGGTCTCAATAGGGGGAAGGAAATCCTCTAAAACTGATTTATGTGAATAACTGTACAACTTGGTACATTTACTAATAATCATTTAATAGTACACTTAAAATGGAGTAAAGACATGATATGTAAATTATACTTCAATAAAGAAAAAAAAATCCACAGCAGCCCCAGCCTTTCTTTTCTTTTTTCTCTAATCTGCAACTTCCCTCCTTATTATTCTTCAGTGTTACCTCCCTCGCTGGAACCCCTCTTCTTGGACTGCTGGTCATCGTTGCCCTTAATGACTAGGTTCCCTTCTTCATGCCTTTGCTCATTCCTCTTTCCTATTCTTGCATTTTCTGCCCCAATCTTTATCTAAGTCTATCCTATAATGTAATCCATCTTAAACTTCTCTTCTTTTGGAATCACAAGGTAACACAGCATGACCGACCGTGCCTTTGATCAGCATCTATCAGAACTTGAATTAGGCTTACGGTGGTATTTATTCCTCTGTTCTTCTCACCATGCAGTTTTAATCTTCTGTTGCTCCCTCTTTTAGATTCCTCTGACTAGTTATAAGTCAGTTGAAGAGGCGGTGTTGGCGACTTCTCCCACAGTTCTGGGGAGTTCTGCTTACAAGTGCCGCCTCCGACTGACCAAGAGTCACCAAGGGGCTGCAGTGGATCCTTCATTTCTCATACTTCCCAGGTGCTTTAGTTAGCTGCAAACCCTTTCCATTTCCCTGTGAGAGCATTTTCCCTCTTGAAGACAGTGTTTGTCATTCTCTTTGCCCAACTGACAGGCTCACATGAATTACTATTTAATTTCCAATGGTGGGGGAAAAAGTCCTGCCAAGGAAATGCCCAACTTTTGTGAGCAGTGGAGTTTTAATCTTCCACATGTCATCTGCATTTGCCTTCTTTGAAACATGCCTTCTCTTCCCTGCATTTTTGCATGGGGCAGAGGGACAATCTTACATATGATTAAGAACGCAGGCTTCTAAGCCAGGCAAGCTGGAGTTTGAATTCCAGCTCTGTGTGATGTTGAGCTATTTCTTGTGGTTGTAAACTGCAGTGCTTTATTTATAAAAGGGAGCTAAAACTGCCCACCTCAAAGGATTGTTTTTGTATTTAATGACCTGATGCTCCTAAGTACCCAGACCATTAGCAGCTATTACCATTATTACCTAAAACTTTAATGTTATTAACATACATTTTCTTGCACTGCACAAAGAGAACTACCATGTAATGTTATACACTTTTCCTTTCTCCCTCCCTCCTGCATCCTTCTGTGCCTCCCCAGGGCTTTGAAAGCAATGGTTCTGCTAGAACGAGCTCCCTCATTGGATGTTGCATGGTTACCAAATCACTGGTTTTGCAAAAGGCCGATGTGCCCCTGGGGAAGCGGTGTGGGCTTTGCTCTTGACATGATGTGAAACTTTCAGGTGATTCCAATTCCCTTGATTATTATATTCCTGCAACGTAAGCTGCATGGGCACTGAAAGAGTTTCTTGGGGCCGGGGAGGGCTAATGTTGAATTTGTTGTAAGAGTTGTATCCTACAAATTCTAGGACTTAAAAAGCTTTCCATGGTGGTTAGTCTCTATCTTGCTCTTCCCCACAGGTCTTGAGCAATTTTGATATCTTGCTACACTTTCTTTTCTTCAATGTATGATAGTTTCTGTTAAGCAAAAGCGTAGATTATTTTTATACCAAGGTTGGCAGCTACATTTCATCTTTTGTACTAACTTCTATTGATTGGTAATGGAGAATTGGAGCCCTGTGTCGAAAATGATTCTGAGGCATTGGTTCCTGGTGGGAAAGGTATATGCCCGATTATGAGAATCTTGTGTGGACGTGAGAATGGAGGCGGGATAGCATGCCTGTCTGCCTCTGCTGAATTTTTGCTATTTTCCAAGGCCAGACTCCTTTGTTAGAGCCCCATGAGGTGAAGCAGCCGTCAGAATTGCCTTTGTCCTTCCCAAGTGTGAATGCCAAGAGCCGCATAGCAGAGCTCACGGGCTTCGTGACACAGACACAGCTGGGGCGTCTTTGCTTCAAGCTCAGGGAGACAAGCAAGAGACTGTGACCGAGAAAACTGGATGAAAAGTGACAGACATTTTTTCAAACAACTTTAAAAAATTTTATGACTTTTGCAGCAGATTTTATTTTTTTCAGTGTCATCAACATCACTCTAGTGACATGAACCCCGATCTCCTTTCTCCCTTCAGTGGGAGATAGAATCTAGATGCTGAAATATGAGTGTTATCAAGACACGGTGTGGTTGACAGGGACAAAGAAAGCAACCCATGTTGAGCCCTCCTCACTGCTCTTGGTTCCTGACACCCAGTTCTATGTGCCAACTGTCCCCCACCTACCCTCATGGGCATTTTCCTCAGCCTCTAGGGTTTTAAGGCACTCTGTCGGGCTTTGCCCATGCATGACCACCCTCCTCACTCTGCCTGGGCTCCCACGCTGCATGCCAGGCTGTCGCTTTGTGCGGATGCCCTCCTAATTCTACCTGGTCTCCCATCCACACAAGTCCAGCCCGCCAGTGTGGACATCCTCCTCACCCCACTGGTCTCTGACCTCCAATTCTAGGTGGCCCTCTGCAGACACGCCCTTCTCACCTTCCTGAGACTGTGACTCCTTCTCTCATGCCACTTCACCTCCTGGACAGCCTCTCCACCCTGCTTGGGCTCCAGCTCCCCATGCCAGCCTTCCTCCTCATGTCCATGCCTCCTTACGCCATATGGGCTTTAACACCCTGCTTTGGGGCACAGAGGCCCATCCCATCCCTACCAGCCTGTATTACCTGCCTTAACTAATAGCTTCAGGATGAGTTGCTCAGGACAGAACAGGGAGGAAAGGAAAAGAGGAATCACTTAAAGCTGTTTTATTATATTTACTGAAATTATGTAATAACAGAAAAAGCAAAAGGTAGAAAACGCAAACTGATCACAACATGCAGAAACATGTCAATGATAATGCAGTGGTTTATGTTTTGCTATGCTTTCTCTTCTTTTTCTGCACATGCGTACCTATATCTAAAACTAACCTGTATGCCTGTTAATGTCTGCCTTGTATCTTTCTGAATGTTAAGTGTGTTAGTCACACCTAAACCTGGAAAACAAAATTGATAGAGAGTTTTAGAGAATGGGGTAGCTTGGTATTTTCCATGCTGAGGCTTTGTCTGTAGCAACAGAACTATTTTCTATAGATAAAATCTGGAACTCCATCTGGGTTTTTTTTTGTTTGTTTAGGACTTTAGTCAAGGAATTGGCATAGAAGTAAGTCAGCCTATCTCAACTACTCTGTGTAGAGCATCCCATCTGTAAAAAGTAGATAAAACCCTCATATTTGAAATGCTCATAAAATGCTTTAAAAGCATTTTATGCACATGGTAAGTGTTCAATAAATATTTAAAGAAAACAAGAAATGATTTAACGTATTTTTTTCCTAGTCTTCTGGGAGAGTAGGCATCTCAATAAGCATATAGTCAGCCTTAGAGCAAAGACAAGACAGGCAGCTTAAAACCTACTTTAATTGTGAATTTAACCAAATTTCCATTAGAGTTTAAAACCTCCCAAAGATGTTTTCCAGGCAAGCAAATGGAAGGGCTTAGCCAGGGTTTTTATAACGGACTTTAGTCTGTTTTCTTTTTTGTTTCTGTTCATGTGTGTGGGTGGGTGTGTGTGTGTTTATAAATACTTAAACATGTGAAAATACATATAAGGAGAGAAAGACATAGTTCCTTTTCTCTAGGTCTGTTGCTGCTCTTTTGAATCAGACATATGCTCTTGCTGCCTAGGGAGAGAGAGAAGCAGAAACAGCTTTTGTAAAAAGCTAAAAAGAGGTGAGGCCCCTGCCTCACTCAGGGTTCTGACTTCAGATCTGAGCCTACAAGGAATGTTCGTTCAAAGCACATCCCCTGAGGATAGACTTCTAATGAAATTTCTGTCTGGCACAAATGCGTGGGAGAATGTTTGTTTCAGAATTGTGACTGGGGAAAATGATTCATAAATTCTGTGAGGAAACTCACACAATATCAAGCATTTGCCAACCATAAATGAGATGAGATGGTAAAAATAGCCAGGCTCCCAGCCCTGCATTTGATGTAGGCTGTTGGCGGCGGAGTCGGCTGCCTGAGCACACCTCTGTGGATCTGGGAGGCTCTGGGGAGCACCATTTTTGAAAGCTGGTCTTGCCATTCCTTCCAGGCACCTTGTTATCCAAATCAGTGTATCTCTGTCCTTATTACCTTCATAAATATTTATATTACTAAGTGTCAGAGCCTCAGGAATCTTTTCAATTTGTCACCTTTATGATGCTTCTCCTGCACTCTCTGCGATGTCGTTTGAATGGATTATATGGCCAGGGCCAGTGTAAAATTCAGGATGGTCACCTGGGCATTAGAAAAAGATGCTGTGTGCTAGAGTGGTGGAAGTGGGAAGTCAAAATGAGCAGAAAGTATGAGAGACATTGCAGACCGGGTAACAAACCCTGGCTCTGCCTTCCCTCCAGGACCTCCAGATCTACACTTCAAGGTGGCAGCTGGCTCAAATGTCTTCTTTCCTTCTGATTGTCATACTGCATCCTCCTCCTTCAAGCATAAGCTCAAGTCATATGTTCCTAAAATTAAATTATCTCTACCTTCCATTTGCCAAGCATCGCCTGACCTGCTATAAAATTCTGTCCTTGTTACCATAGTTCTTGCATTTCTAAAGGTTACATGCAGTTTAGGCCCCATCACTCCATTATAATATAAGCAGTTTAGAGGAAGGACTCTACCTCTTACCCTATGAACTAAACAGGGCACAGCTCACACATTCTGATTATCTAGCAGGTAATATAAGAATCAGTAACAAATACCCAAATATCTATCTCTGTATTTATAGAAATTTTCAAAAGTGATAAAATATTTAGAATATCTCAAAAAATTCTTAGCTTATCTATTTTAAGAAAGAAATATCATGCAATATCAAAACATCCTTCTTCTAGAGAAATTCCCATTTATTTTTCTTGATTTTTCTTCCTCCTTTTAAAATTTAAGATGAACAGTATATTTAAACACACATGGCACCAAATGAAGCTAACTTTTGCACCCTACACCAGCCCATATATTAGCTTTATTGTTATCTTCATTATTATTATTCTAGATAAGCAACCTCTATGTCTTGTGTGATAAAATTAAATTTTTGGAGAGATATGAATGTATTGACAGGGAGTCAACTCAGGACCAAGGAGAAACCCCTTCTGAATTCATTTTGGTTTCACTCTTAGACTTTCAAGAATGTCTTGGGAGGAGGGCCTGGACAAGAGGAAAATGAGAAGACTGCTAGGTTTTATGTTTATGTCCCTATTCCTGAGACAAAAATAGGACTGCCTGGAGAAGCTGTAGACATTATCAGAGTAGGAGGGTGGGAAACCAAGAAGAAGATACTGAAAGGGAGGTAGGTGCGTACTGCAAGCAGGTTTTGCTTTTTACATGTTTCCTGAAGGCCTTGGATTGTTTGCAAATGCTTACATTTCATATTTTGGAATTGAATCAGTTAGGAATCCTCATCAAAACTGGCTTAAACAAAAAAAAGGGAATTTATTGGCTCACATAACTGATGAGATACAGACTTCAAGAAAGGCTTAATCCACGATTCAAAGAATATGAACCAAGACCTCCTTTTCCTCCCTCCATCTCTCAGTCCCACTTGCTGGTGTTAGTTCCCTCAGTAGGCCTCTGACAGAAACCTGGCCATCAGCACGTGCTAGTAATGAACAACTTTACACAAGATTCCATTCTGATCTTCAAGACCAGATAACTCTATATGCCTTACACTCACGACTACATTAGACATTGCAACCTTCTCTCTCTCTATAGGCATGCCCCAATAGCTTGACAGTTCCTAGTCCCTGACTCATCCTTCCACTGTGATCCTCCCTAGCAACAATTTCCTCCATCCTCTGGTCCTGCCATTGCTCCTGTGAATGTGGGTATTGGAACTAAATGAGTCATCAGATATCTTTGCAGATATTTGACCCCTTCAGCGTCAATATCCTTTATTTCTAATCCACAGCAGCCCACCTGAGGGATCCCTGTATTCTGGCATTGCCCAGCACTCTTCCATCACTGAAAGTCTGAACTGCAATGTCACCTTTTCTGAAGACAATCTCACAAATTTCCAACTCTCCCAATCTCACTTTCTACCCTATCTGCTTGTTAATCACATACAAATTTTAATTCTATAGACATTTTTTCTCCTGGTTACTAAACATTTTTAAATCTTCCCTTTTCTCTAGATCCAATGGTTTATCAGTTCAACCACCCTCTTATCCCTTTGCTCTTCCACCATCCTTGGTGTAACCCCCAATCCTGAGGACCAATCTAGCCAGTAGTCATCTATGCTGCTACATCCATGCTAAGGATTTCTAAGGAAAATCACAAAATTATTCAAATATGTGACATTATGATGCATTGTCTCTGATCACAAGTAAGCTCTCAGCAATGTGTTATAACCCATCGGGGGAGTTCTCACACAATTCCCTATACAATCTGTTTAAAATAGTCACCGTTCTCTTCAAACCTCTCTTCTACTCCCTCCTGACTTATATCAGACACCTCCTACATCACAGAGAAAATTACACCCAAAGTTCCTGATCATCTCTTTAAAGAAATGTATCAGAACCTACATCTATTATTTATTCTTTCCTCCTCTCATCTGAAGCAAATTTCACTTGAATCTATCACCTCTGACATCAACAATCAATAATTGCATCAATTATTTCCTCTCCTCTGGTGTAAGCCTCTTTCTCCTAGCTCATTCCCCTCAGCATATAGACGTGATCTTTATCTTTCATATAGCTATGAACGGATTTCTCTCTTTACATTCACAGCCAAGGGTCTCCCAATTTTAGTTTACTCTTAGGAGTTCTCATTTACTTCATTGGAAATATGTCTTGCTGAGATAATCAATGATCTTCCAGCTATCTAATTCAAGGGAAAATTTTTCACTTCTTATTTTGAACTCTTTGTGACATTTGTCAAGGTTACACATGCCTTATTTTGATCTGGTTCTCTAGTCCCATGGTATTATTTTTTCTTTTCAACATATTTTTGTTCCAATTAGTTCTAATTAATACATGAGTATAATTTCATTAGATCATAACAACTTCAAATAAAACTAGAATTACCCTCAGTATACAGTTCAGTGTCTATCAGTGTATACAGTGGTTTGCAAACTTAAAAAAAATGATAAAAGCATTTTCTTCAAATGAAAATTTATGCAGAAGCCCAATATTCATTCTTTCATTAATTTATTTATTCACTAATTTATTGAGTGCCTACTCAATAAGCACTCAGTGTTCTGGTAACAAGAGTGCAATTATAAAAATGACAGTTACTTGTTGATATATATATAATTGTCTCTAGGGCTCAGTCCTTTACTCCTTTTCTCTCCTTTAAGCTAAGTACATCAAGCCTCATGACTTAAAATGCCTTCTATTACTGATGAAGCCTCAATTTACGTCATTAGGCCAGATTTCTCCCTGAACTTCAGACTCATATGTCCAGTTGCATACTAGACACATCTCCTTGGATGCATAATAGGGATCTTACATTTACCATGTTCCAAGTCAAACTTTTGAATTTTTCCTTTTAAGCCTGTGCCCCCCACAGCCTTTGCCCTTTCAGTTAATGGTAACCTCAGACTTTTGGTTCTCAGGCTGACCACTTTGGTATGATTCCTGGCGTCTTTTTCCTCACCTCCCACACCATTTAATCAACACATCCTAGGGTCTACCTTCAATATATGTACAGACTCCAACTGCTTCTCTCCATTTTCACTGCTACCAGCCTTGTGTGAGCCTCCATCACCTCTTGCCTAGATTATTGCAGTAATCTCCTAGCTGTTATCCCTGGTTTCACCACCATCTCTTGCAGTGTGTTTGCAGCACAACAGCTAGAGTGATCTTTTTCAAAACCTAAGTTGCATCATGCAACTCATCTGTTCAAAACTCTTACACTGCTCCCACCTCGCTCAGAGTAAAGCCCAAGTTCTTACATGATCCAGTCTCCCCCAGCTTCCACTCATTTCTCCCACACTTCCTCTACTCCAGCCGAGCGGCCTTCTTACTGTTCCTCCAACATACCACGTAGGGCCCTTCCTCAGGATCTTTGTACCTGATATTCCTTCTGCCCGGACTGTTCTCTCCCTTGATAGCCTTATGGCCAATCTCTTACTTTCACCAAATTTTGTTCAGATGTTACCTTCTTAGTGAGGACTGTCCTGACCACACTATTTAAAACTAAAACCCCCATTTTTCTGTTTTTCCCCAAAGCACTTAGAACCTTTTAACATTCTATCTATCTTATCTACCTCTCTCTATGTATTTTTTCCTCTCCCCACTGGAATTAAGTTCCATCCAGGTAGGGATTTTTTGTTTGTTTTGTCCACTTATGTGTACATAGAAGGTAACATCTAGTGTAACATTTTACACTATGCCAGTGTATAAATATATCAAGTTTACTTGCCCATTTTCCCATTCATGACCATTTTTGTTGTTTCCAAGTTTTTGCTATTGCTGCAATGAATATGTACATGGATCTTGGTGCAATTTGGGTGGATTTCACTCTAGGCATTGTCTAGATTTGGTTCCTTAGAAAGAAGATTCTGAGGTTTGCATATATAGAATGCTAACTAGGCAGTGCTCTTTGGAACCACACCTGTAAGGATCTGAACATGGCAGAATTGGGTAGAAGGAGAAATTAAACTGGGATGTAGTTACACAAGAAGCCTCAGCTCTGGAGCTGGATGGTCCTTCCATTTGTCCCAAATCAGTTTGGCCTTTGTGACTCCATGTTGGATAGAGGCAGCCCCCAGAAAAGGATCTGTTTGTTCTTACACATGGCAGCTCCCTTCAGTAAGAACAATTTCTGAGGGGCAGGATCCATGTGCTGGTGTCCCCAGGTTCCACAGTCATATTTAAGAAGAAAATTCTGGGTAGTAGAGTGTGTGCATCTTCAGTTTTACTAGATTTTGCCAAATTGTTTTTCCAATTGGTTGTACCAAGCTCTGCTCCCTTCTGCAATGTATGAGAACTTTGATTGTTCTTCTTCCTTCCACAATTCTAGGTGTTTGTTTTCCTGCACTATTTTTTGGATGTTTTCTACAGATCTTTCATTGTTGAGGTGTAAAAATTATCTGTTTGGCTCTGTCTAATCTGCTTTTTAAGTCATTATGGGTTTTTTTTTCTGTTTTTATTTATTTGTTTTTTCCTGAGTTTTTTGTTTCTGAAAGTTTTAGTCATTTCTTCAAAAACGTGCTTTTTAAATTAAAAAGCAAATAGCTCTTTTCTTATGATTTGGATTCATTTCATAATAATATAAAACTTATTTCCTACTCTTTACTAAGTGGTTACATTTTTAGAAGTTCTGAGGCTCTAATTTTACTGGATGTTATGTGTGTTGATTCTCATGCCGCTTGTTCGCTCATATCTGTGATTTTGTGATTGCAAGCACGTGCATATTTGTGAGAATTCTGTACTGTCTGTATCTGTCTTCTGGAGCGGTTTTGCGTCTGCTTCTTCTGGGAAACAGAGAACCTCATTTTTTTTCTTTCTTTTTTATAACAGACTTTATTCTTTAGAGCATGAGCCCATTAGGTGTGGGGAATAGCATGTGCTACACCTCAGACGAGAGGGAAACCTGGGGACCATGGCTGTTTGCTCACTCCTCTCATTTTCATCTTCTTCATTTTGATACTTGAATTTTCCTTAATTTATTAGATGTTCAGCCATATATTGGAAATATTTTTGTTGTATTTTATACAGCTTATCCAAGTGCTTTGTAACAGAAAGCTTTTGAGTGATCTTCTCCACCGTATTTTCAGAATGGAAACTTCTCGTGGATTTCCCACATTTAAATTACTACTTCCTACTTCCTCCTGTCCTTCAGGGGCTCCTCTTACCCTTCCTGTCCCTCTCCCCCAAGGTGGGTGGTTCCCTGGGTTTCACTTCAGATCTCTTCTCTTCTTATCCATGTCCAAGTCTTCAACTCGGTTGATAATTCCCAAATTAATGAGTTCTTCTAGTCAAGACCTTGCTCCAGACCAGATATCCCACTGCTGACTGAACGCTCCCACCTGGGTGTCCCAGCGTTACCTACTCATATATGCCAAGTTCACGCCTGATTTTATTGTTGTTTCCTGCTGGCTGACTTTCTTGTCACTGTCCTACAGATTGAACATTTCAAATCGCAGTTCATGGTACAAATACCATGATTCATGAACTTCATAGAGGGGCATATGAATGTAGGTTCCTAATGTCTGTGGGCTTGTTTTGCAGGGCTTAACGCCATTAGGCCACAGACAAGGCTTACAGTAGTATCTGTACAGAAGTCAGAATTTAGTCTCAGAATCTATGCTATCCAAGCACAGAGCCGCCTCACCTCACCTGGGGAAACTGAGCTTTCAGAGTCAAATAACGATGCATTCAAGTAAAGTCAGTGCATACTGGTGGGAATTCTGTTACTCAGTATCACTCTTTTTCCCAAACTGATGCAGCCTCACTGCCTCTTTGACCATTGCTCTGTGGCTCTTGGTTAAGAAATGGGAAGCACTGATAATCTGCTAGGTGTTTCGTTTTCTCTGCCTGGGGAATACCTAGCACATTGCTGCCATATGGCAGACTTTTAATTACTTGTGTCGAATTAAATTAATCCTAATTCGCATTGCCACTTGGGAAAGGTAATCTGAAATAAAGTAAAAAAAAATGTATAGTTTTCATGGTGAAAATGATTGGCTCTGATGCATTCATAAATAGGAAAATACATCAAAAACCCTTGACAAGTCAGGAGGAAACGTGGTTTGGGGTCTAGGTCTATGTACTTGCATAAAATTGTTGCCGTATCTAAAATTTAGGTTTGAATATATTGATCCGTGATTGGTATATAAATTCAGATGTGCATATAAATGTAAAGTGTTCTGCCTCACAAACAAGAAGAGGTGAGCCAACAGTGCTGCACTGAATAGCATATTAGATCATCTGAATGCCTTTCACAATTTGGCAATTTATTTCTTGCTTTTGCTTCTAGTTCATAGTTCAAATTCTGTTTGTTATAGATCATTCACACTCAGTTAATCTGCCACCAGGTTTTGATGGATAAAGCAAGGTGCTCTTGAGACAGGAACATGAACATCTATAAATCTAAAGCCCTGAGGTATTGAGATGTCATGTACTAAGCATATTTGTCCTTACTAGAGTTGGGGCAAAGGACTGATTTGACCTGTTTTTGCATTGCTTACTTGAGCCTTTCCCTCTTAATATTGAATGTACCTTTTTATTAAAAAATTATTTTTAATTATGATGGGTACATAATAGTTGTATATATTTATAGGACACATGTGATGTTTTGATACAGGCATACAATGTGAATTAATCAAATCACGGTAATTAGGGTATCCATCACCTCAGGCATTTATCATTTCTTCGTGTTAGGAACATTCCAATTCCATTCTTTTAGTTATTTTAAAGTATACAATATGGGAATTCCTCAAAAAACTAAAAATAGAACTACCATATAGCCCAGCAATCCCATTATTGGGTATATGTCCAGAGGATGGAAATTCAATATACTGAAAAGATATCTGCACTCCCATGTTTATTGCAGCACTGTTCACAATAGCCAAGATATGGAATCAACCTAAGTGTCCATCAATGGATAAATGGATAAAGAAATTGTGGTACATATACACAATTGAATATTAAACAGCCATAAAAAAGAATGAAATCCTGGCATTTGCAACAATATGGATGGAACTGGACAACACTATGTTAAGTGAAATAAGCCAAGCACAGAAAGACAAATTTTGCATGTTATCATTCATATGTGGGAGATAAATATTTAAAATGATTGTTCTCATGGTGACAGAGAGTAGAATGATAGTTACTAGAGATTGGAAAGGGTAGCAGTAAAGGGGAAATAAAGTGGGGGT
>CAUYRT010022392.1:0-12417 GCA_963574885.1 Lepilemur ruficaudatus
CCACCCTTTTTCCTTGATCTGTTTGCTTTGATAAAGCCACATGCTCCTGGTTTACTTCTCACCTCACTGGCTACTCCTCCTCTTTGCAACCTTTAATGACAATGGCATGCCACCAACTCCCACATTTATATCCCTATTTTACAGTTTTCTTCTGCATTCCTGATCTTTTTTCTTTTTTCTTTTTTTTTGTTTTTGTTTTTTATTTTGAGACAGAGTCTCACTCTGTCACCCAGGCTAGAGTGCCGTGGCGTCAGCAGAGCTCATAGCAACCTCAAACTCCTGGGCTCAAGCAATCCTTCTGCCTCAGCCTCCCAAGTAGCTGGGACTACAGACATGCGCCACCATGTCCGGCTAATTTTTTGTATATATTTTTAGTTGGCCAATTAATTTCTTTCTATTTTTAGTAAAGATGGGTCTCTCTCTTGCTCAGGCTGGTTTTGAACTCCTGACCTTGAGCAATCCGCCCACCTTGGCCTCCCAGAATGCTAGGATTACAGGCGTGAGCCACCACTCCCGGCCTGTTCCTGATCTTATATACAACTATTTAGCATCTATTTTCAGATGTCCCACAGACTCCTCCAATTCGATGTGTCTTGAACTAAACTCCTTATCTTTCTCCCACCTAAAGTGGCTCCTACCTAGAGTTCAAGCAAATGGCATCTGTGTCCACCCTTTTGCCCATGCCAGAAACCTGGGAGTCATCCGGAACACCTTCCCTTCTCTCACCAGTTCAATTGTTTATACCTCCAGAATATCTCCCAAATACACCTTCTACTTTCCATCTGTAAGGGAAAATTCATTTGTATAGGCAGTAGATTTCTTAGGCCAAACCAAAATGACTGCTGGAGTGTTTTTTCCAGCCCAGCTTTCTGGCAAGCCGGCCTTCCAGGGGGGCATGAGTCAGCACGCTTATGTAATCAAGGTGTAATCTCCTGTGTGAACCCATGTGATCACACTTTCCTTGGCATGTTGCCACTATTGTTCTGAGCCACGTATACGTGCTCACCATGTCACCATGTTCTCGCTGTGCGCTGCATCCCCCCAACAATAAAGAGCATGTCTCATCTGCCCCCTGCCGCTGCCTCTTCTTTCAATTCTGGAAGCCTGCTCTGGCGCACTCGCTAGCCGCAGAGCCCCACACCACCTATCCCCATAGCCACACCTTGTCCAGAGCACATTCCTTCTGGATTGCCACAAACATGTCCCTGCTTCCAGACTTGCTCCTGGCCTTAATTCATCCTCTCTACAGTAAGTGATGGGATCACTTCTAAGCACAGATCTGATCCCCTCTCCTATCTAAAGTCCTTTACTGGGTTTTCATTGCTTTAAAGATTAAAGTCCAAAACCTTCCAAGGCACAATATGACCAGGTGGGTCCCTTTGGAAACACTGGCCTCTGGTCTTCTTTTAATTTTTCAAGTTTTCTGTGCCATTTGTGGCCTCACAAACTTTAAGATCTTCCCTATCCTTGGGACATTCTTCTCACAAATTTTCAGCTGGCCGCCTTCACCTCCTACTGACGTTGCCTTGCAAAGGCTCCATCTAAATCAGGGGTTTCTCTTAGTCACCTTTGTAACACACTATAATGTTTCTTCATACAATCAATTGAAGTTATTGTTTTATATACAGTTGACCCTTGCATGTGTGTCTGGATTAGGGGCACCAAGCCCCCCATAGTTTAAAATCCATGTATAACTTTCGACTCCCCAAAAACTTAACTACTATACTAATAGTCTACTGTTTACCAGAAGCCTTACCAGTAAACAGTTGATTAAGATGTTATTTTACATGTTGTATGTATTATATACTGTATTTTTGTAATAAAGCAAGCTACAGAAAAGAAAACGTTATTAAGAAAATCATAAGAAAAAATATATTTAGTATTCATTAAGTGGAACTGGATCATCATAAAGGTCTTCATCCTTGATGTCTTCATGTTGAGTAGGCTGAGGAGGAGGAGGAAGTGGAGAGGTTGGTCTCACTGTCTCAGGGGTGGCAGAAGCAGAAAAAAATTCATCTATAAGTGACTTGTGCAATTCAAACCTATGTTGTTCAAGGGTCAACTGTATTATTTTGTTTGATTATTTAGTAAATTAATATTGGTCTCCCTATCTAGACTCCAAGCTCCACGAAGATAGTGCTAATGTACGTTTTCCACTTCATTTTATCTCTGATGCCTTTTTCTGAAGCTGTTATATAATAGAGACTCAGTGTTTATTGAATGAATTAAAAGATCCTAAATTCTGTTCTTTGTTTTACTAGCTGCCTACTTACCAAGACTCAGAACCTTTTGCCCTAGTTCTTGACATACTAGCTTAAATAACCTCTTTGTAGCAGGAGGTTAGATTAGAAGTATTATCTGAGTTATGATTATATTGGATGCCAGGGTCTGGTACACAGTCATGATGCAATTTTTCAGAGGAAATGAGAAGAACCAGTACCATAATTCTTAGACAACCCCTCCTGCCCGCATTAAGGATACAGAAAGATCAAGAGAACATAAAGATAGATTTGTGATAAGAATCTCTTGGGAAATGAGTATGCCCTCTTGACCGTCACCTAACTTCATAAGAGGATTAAATGGGAACACTCAATGAGCCTGCTATGTGTCCCTGCAGTTGGATGGGGCTCTGCAGTGGACTGATGCCTTATTCTCATTCTGAAAATCTAGAGAACAAAAGATAAGCTGGCTAGCTGCTTCGGTGGTGGAACAAAGAAGAGTTTATGCTGTGGAGACATGCTCAATGTTTGGCAGATCCAAGTATACCAAAGACAGAATCAGAATTGGGTTTTTTAAATGCTTTACAAAATAGCTCACCTAAAGGGCACTGAGACCTTAACAGAGAGAATTTGGAGGTGGATTGTGGATTTTTAAGGATTGAGGAGAAACAAAGTCAGATAGAGAAGCACATATCCAGATTAAGGAAACTGAAAGTGAGAGACGGTCCATGGTGAGAAGTCTCCAGAGAGCAGTCCAAAAGAACCTCACAAAAGAAAGGGACAGATACTAACATCTCTTGGGCCCGATGGTGCCCATAACCTAAGAATTTCTCTGCTTCCCTGACCTCTCCTCTTGCTCCTGCCACCTCTCATATTCCACAGTCCAGTTTAACCTAGGAGGGTCAGATAGAAAAAGAGAAGAAACCGACCACGCTGTCCTTCCCCAAGGCAGGAATCTCATCTGCAACAGGCTACTAGCAGGAAAGGAAGTGAAAGAGTGAAATGTGACCTTTTGATGAAGTTGAAGACTTTGGTTATTCCCTAGGAATAGACATTTTACATTACCAAATTGAGTCTGTGTTTGCTATTTTAAGCAAACATAGGACTTTTCTTTCCCAGAACTGATCAGGAGAGTCGTGCAGTTGATCCTAGTTTGTATCCATGGGAAGGAAGGGTCATTACCACTGTAGGTACAAAGGAACAGCAGGTACAAAGGAACAGCAGAAGATAAATATAAAAGTGCTTTCTGATCAAATCCCATGAGCCCTACTTATGCATATTTACACTACATCTCTGACGCTGTGAATAAATAACCTTTGAAGAAATGTGAAAGAGGTATTTTATGCTTGTGATAGGCTTAGGATATTTGAAATATATTAGGCTAACTGCTGTAGCAAATAACCCTTCACAAATGTATAATATTAATACCAACACACACACACAAATTATTTCTTGCTGGCTGGATGAACAGCTGGCAATTTTTCAAGTATCCAGGCTAATGGAGGCTGTGCCATTTTCACGACATGGGTATTATCTTTTACAGGTATTCTCATTCCTGCCACCTAGAAGATGAAATGCACAATATATGCCCATGGGGAGTTTGCAGAGGCCAAGCCTGAGAGTGGCACACATCATCTCTGTGTCACCTGCCATTGGCTGGACCACCACAACAAAGAGGCACCTCCCAGCAACAAAGGCTAGCACCATAGTCTCCCTAGACAGAAGAGGAAAGCGTGGACTTCAGTGAGAAGCTAGCAGTTCCCGCTGCATGGAGCATTATAAAACTGTAATTATATGTTACACTGATGCTCACAGGCCTCATCGGCCTGTGGATATAAATGAGACTACATTAATATTTATGTCCAAATTTGCAAAGACTACAGGTCCTCAATGCCCTCTATAAAAGCCTATGCGGGTTGTTTGAGGAGGCTCCAGCAAGATATCTAATGAGCTCAAAAATAATTCTATTAATGTTATTCTGACTTCCTCATAGTAACAACAAAAATAACACCAGTAATAACAAACACTCACTGAGAACTTTCTATGTGCTAGACACTGTTCCTTAAGCCGTTTATGTATCTTTGCTAATTTAATATTCAAATATTACACCCATTTTTCAGATGAGGAAATCAAGGCACAGAGAAGTCGAGTAACTTGCCAAAGGTTGCAGAGCTAGTGTCAGAGCAGGATACAAATCCTCTCAGTCTGGCTCTAGAGCCTGCCTGATGAAACTCTTGAGTTCCTTATCTTCCTACCCCTAGGTTGCCCATATATGCTAAAGAAACGATGATGTCTACGATAAGGGTACTGTCTTGGTCTGCTCAGTCTACCATAACAAAATAACATCAACTGGGTGACTTAAACAACAGAAATTTATTTTCTCATAGTTTTGGAGGCTGGAAAGTCCAAGATCAAGGTTCTGGCAGGATTCTGTTTCTGGTGAGAGTTGTAGATGGCTATCTTCTCCCTGTGTCCTCACGGGGCAGAGAGAGCAAGAACACTGGTGTTTATTCTCTTTCAGGACACCGGTTTCATTAGATTAGGGCCCCATCTCATGATCTCACTTAATCTCATCACCTCCTTAAAGGCCCTGTCTCCAATACAGTCACATGGGGTTAAGGCTTCAACACGTGAATTTGGGGGAGACATACTTCATTCAGTCCATAGCATGTATTCTCTTCTGGTATTTCCCAAAGTGTAAATCCCAGACATGCATGAGCTCCAGAAACAGGAAGAGAACACCTCTCCTTTACCTCCTGGATCCTGGGCAACAATATTCATGCCTAGACTTTCATAAATCTCCCCAACAAAATGAGTCCTGAAGCTCTCTCTATCCTGAAGAGCAACTTCAGCTCCCCTCAGTCTAGCATAGGAAAAGCAACATGCCTGCCCCTACTTTGTTCTCCTCATTTTCTCTGTCTTTCCCCAGGTGCTCATGCATGAAATCCTTTCCTTTATCTCCCCAGTGGAGTCTCTACCCGCACCCCTCACATGTTAACTCATGCAAATAGGCTGAGGGAGACGTCACCAGTCCAGTGTACTCTGAGTTTCACGTGGCTAGGCTGGTTCCCTCAGCCACCAGAGAGTCTGGGGGACCCCTCCTTCAAGTACAGCTAAGTTGACCTGTCGAAGGGGGTGGGGTTGGGTCCACAGCTTGTCAGTCATCCCTGTGTTTTAAATGAGCTGGACACAGGATTCATCCCTCCGAGAGGAAATGGGGATTTACTAACTGGGTGACCCAAAACAGAAAGAGACAGGCTATCTCAGACCATCAAATGAAGCTGTCATGATGCAGACAGGCTTCAGGGGAAAATGGTGTGTGTTATCTAGGCCAGATTGCCATTATATATGACAGCCGCGTGTCCTGAATTTTCTAGGTCAGTCCCAATTTCAAATCTTCTATCACCTTGTCAGACCATGTATCCTAATTTTGCATTTGGAAAATGTGGCCACCAAATCTTTAGGACACTAGATCAGCATATTTGTTTAGGGGGGAGAACCAGTCTTAACAGTATTGATGAATATGTTTCAGAAAAATCCATTTTTTTTCCCAAGAGTAAAATTATAGCTTATAAACTGAAGTTGCAGAGACCTCGAGAAAGAGGAAAATAATGACTCTAAAAGTCAGTTTCTGCTACCCTGAGAGGCATTTGTAAAACCAGATAGGGGAGGACCCTCTTGCTCAGCTGACGGGGCAGAGGAAGAGCTGAGGGGGAGCACCCGCAGAGCCTGTGTATAGCCTGTGTTCAGGCCCTCCCCTGAACAATCCTCCCCCAGGCAAGAGAGGATGCCCTGAGGGGCTTGGCAAGCCAATTGGCCCTAGAGGCGGATTTTGGGTGGGAGACTAAAGGCTCCATTATAACTCAAAGTTGCACTAACTGAAGTCTAAGACAGGCCAGAGATCTGAACATCATGACTGAGCATCCATCCCAGGGAGAGATGAGAGAGGAACACGGGATGGGGTACACACAAAAAAAGGTCAAGGACACAGGGGATACTGATGCCTTCCGGTTCCAGTCGGAGGCACGCTTGGTACCTCAGCCCCTGTTCTCCTACAACTCCTCTGAGCAATGACTCTTAAAACCCTTTAAAAGTTAAGGTATTTGCCCAAATCAGCAATCCTTGGGCACAGCCATTTCCCTTGTCTTTAGGTAAAAATAAAAGTAAGGTTCTCTGCAGTCATGATCATTTTTTGTTCTTGTTAAAATGTCTATAGAAGGAAAACCACCACTGATGTTCAATGTCAACTTCCGAGTGAGAAATTGTTTCATGCTGTCCATAGCCAGTACTTCCTGCTTTAGGCAAAAGCCATACCTGGGACCTCTGCAAGGCAATAGAGAACTTTTGTGCAAATAAGAAAAAGGTTCCTTTACCTCCAGGTGACACGGCCCCATGGCAGGGCTCCAGGCTCGGGAGCAAAGTGCAGCCTGGATTGCAGTGCCACCTTACCTGGTGCCCTTGTGCTACCTTGAGTTGCAGTACTGTCCCCTGACCTCCTGTACAGGTCTCATGGTGGTGGAGATTGTCGACTGGTCACAATCCATGCCTTAGGTGTTTGTAATAAAATTCATCAAATCTGAAATAATTTAAAGACAGAATCAGAAAACTACCTGTATAGTGGTATATTTCTTTGAGACAGACCACCCATACATTGAACTGTCTCATACAAAAGTCAGCTGTTTTTTAAGATCTCAGAGCCCTGAAGATTGTGGATGCTCACAGAGCTACCATGGGCATGCCATTTAACACAGATGCTGTGGGGACCTCAGGATGAACAGGGTAAATTTTTTCCTCTAGAATCAGAACAGTTTTGTCTGGGTGATAAGGCAGCTGAGCCTAAAAAGCCAATAAAAATGCAAAGCCGTGTAAGTTTAAGCGCCAAAAGGGTGGAACTGAAATATGCCACAGAAGTTCAGAGAAAGAAGAGAGAACATTATGGGCCAGAGGACTCACAGAAGGCTTCATGGAGAATTCAAATATGTAAAATGGAGAAAGGGAGGGAAAGAATGATATGTTTGTGGCAATGGAGTACAAATTGTCTAGGTGCAGGTGCAGGGGCAGTGGAGGGCAAAGATGATGACACGAACAAAGCTCGGAGGTCTAAAGTGAGGACCCTGTGAAGCATGTCGGTGTTCTTAGAGAAAAATAGTGATGAATATTGCATACGCATATCTGGGAAGTAAATATTTAAAAGACAATGCTTATTTAGAAAGTCAGCTAGATGAACCGAAAACATCAAAGGCTTAGTAATAGAACAAACACAAGTTCAAAGTCAGACTCCACTCCTAATTACATAACCATGGGCACTTAATTCCTCTAAAACTCCATTTCTTTATCTGTAAAAGTAGAAATAAAAAGAAATGCCAGTTCTCCAAGATAATTACAGAGATTATTACAAAATGCAATAAAGAATATATGTGTCTGCCACATAGTAGGTGTTCAACAGCCAAGAGTACTTGGGATTATTACAGCTTTAAAATCCTCTACACATGAATGTTACAAAGGTAAAATTATACATTTTACCTTGACTTCTAAGACTATTGCAAAAAACCAATGGCTTGTATATACATTGACATTAACCAATTATAAATTTTAATGCAAAATGAGTCTTTGTCAGGGTTCTTGGTTATAAACAACAGAAACTGATTCTGGTTGTCTTAGGCAGAAACAAAACTAATTGGAAGGATATCAGGTAGCTCACTGAAATGACTGCGAGGAAAGGTTCAGGCAGAACCAAGACCGGCAAGCCACACCCAACCAAGGTCATGCCAAAGGCAATTTGCATAGCATGCTGCCACTGACATCACCACCACTGGACACTCACTGCCATGCTGCTGAACTGCTCTGTCCCAACAGCCTCACCACCATGCTACCGAGTGGAACCTTGGCCTCCCAGCACCTGTTATGCCAAATATGCTTTGCATTATTCTCTTAAGGTTTGAAGTCCCTGGTAGTAGCATTTCATTGATCAAGATTACATTATGTGTCTATTCTCTAGCTGCTAGGGGTGGGGGGATAAAATATCTTCCCTCCTTTAACTTCTGTAGTGATAGATGATAGATAAATAGGTAGGTAGATAGATAGATAGATAGATAGATAGATAGATAGATAGATAGGAAACAGAGCACCTTCTCTCCCTACCTTGGGATTCCCCCAACATAGAAAAAGAATATGGATAGAAAAATAGCAAAATTTCAAATGTCCAATATGCAACAGCAATAAAAATCCGTTAAATGCATGTGCACAAATCTAACAAGAAATATGCAAGACCTGTAGAAGAAAACTATAAAACTTTCCACGAGGAAGTAAAAGAAGCCTAAAATTAATGACAAGGCATACGATGTTTCTGAAGGAGAAGCATCAATATTGCAAAGATGTCAATCCCCTCCAGATCTACAGATTCCTGGAATTCTGATCAGAATCACAAGAGGTTTTGTTCACTCATTTGTTTTAAAAGTTGACAAGGCTAAAGTTTATATATAAAATAACATATGCAAAAGACTAAAGAAATTAGAAAAACAAGGGAGTATTTGCCATGCCAGATATCAAAATATACTATAAACCTACCACTGTATGGGATGGCATTGACTCAGAAATAAATACATAGGTCAATGGAGCAAAATAGAACTCAGAAAGAGTCATTACACAAACAGGCATTTTGTACATATGAGAAGGTATTTAAAATCAGTGGGAAATTAGGGGACAGAAAACTTTTCCTTTATAGGACAAGAACATAAACGTGTTAGGCTGTGTGGGACATAAAGTCTCTCTCACAACTACTCTACTCTGCCATTGCAGTGTGAAAACATCCATAGACAATACTAAACAAATAGCCACATTCCAATAAAACATTACTTACAGAAATAGGCACTGAGCAAAATTTGGCCTGTGGGCCATAGTTTGCCAACCCCCTTGTACAGACTATTCAGTAGATGGTGTTGAAATTAGTAGCTATTGTTTGGAAAAAATCAATCTAGACCGTCACATCATGCACAAAAATAAAATCCATTTAAAAGCAAACCACTAAATGTGAAAATCAAAACTATTTATATGAAATTATCAGAAAAAAATGTAGAAGACATAGAAACATGAAAAAAGTTAATGGAAATGACCAAATAAAACTTTAAAACTTCCATACTCCGAAGACTGGAAGTAATGATAAAACACCAGGAAAGGTGGGAAAAAAATATTCGCAATGATCATATAAAACAACAAATTAATATCAAAAATATATAAATTATGTCTACAAATTTATAAGAAAAATATAAATAGACCATTAAAAATGTAAAAAATATGAACAGGCAATTCACAGAAGAAGTCAAATAGCCAAGAAAGATAAGAAAATTACTCAACCTCACCAGTAACAAGGGTTAGGCAAATGCATACACTTTTTTTTTTTTTTCTGAAACAGAGTGTCACTGTGTTGCCTGGGCTACAGTGCCATGGCATCAGCCTGGCTCACAGCAACCTCAAACTCCTGGGCTCAAGCCATCCTCCTGCCTCAGCCTCCCGAGTAGCTGGGACTACAGAAATGCGCCACCATGCCCGGCTAATTTTTTCTATATATTTTTAGTTGGCCAATTAATTTCTTTCTATTATTAGTAGAGATGGGGTCTCACTCTTGCTCAGGCTGGTTTCAAACTCCTGACCTTGAACAATCTGCCCGCCTCGGCCTCCCAGAGTGCTAGGATTACAGGCGTGAGCCACCGCGCCCGGCCCGCAAGTCAGCTTGGCTGAGATATTATTTATCTGTGATAAAACGCACCAGTTGTTAAGTGTACATCCCTGTGAGTTTTGACAAACCTGTACACCCACGTAACCACCACCGTCAAGATGTGTTCTGTTTCGTCACCCAGTCTCTGCCGGTCAGCACCCAGCCCAGCCCCAGACAACGACGGGTCAGTTTCTGCCACTGTGTGTTAGTCCTTTTAGTTTCATATAAACGAGGTAATGCACTGTATACTCTGTGACCGGCTTTTTCTTCTCAACATAACGGTTTTGAGATTTATCCATTCTTTCGCACCTATTAGCAGCCCATTCCTTTTCATTGCTGAGTAATATTCCATTGTATGGAGATTCCAAAATTTGTTTATCCAGCTCACCTGTTGATGGACACTCGGATTGTTTCCAGTTTGAGCCATTATGAATGAACCCACTATGAATAGCAGAGTAGGGACATACTTTTTTCACTTTTCATTTCTTTCTTTCTTACTTTGTATTTATTTGTTTATTTGTTTTTAGACGTGGTCTCGCTCTGTCACCCAGGCTGGAGTACAGCGGCAGGATCACAGCTCACTGCAGCCTCTGACTCCCGGCCTCAAGCGATCCTCTCGCTTCAGCCACTCGGACGACTGGTGCAAGCCATCACGCCTGGCTGATTTTTATTTTTTGTAGAAATGGGGTCTCGCTATGTTGCCCAGGCTGGTCTCCAACTCCTGGCCTCAAGCAATCCTCCTACCTCAGCCTCCCAAAGTGCTGGGACTGCAGACCTGAGCCACTGTGCCGGGCCTGTTTTCACTTCTTTTAGGTAAACAGCTAAGGGTGGACTTTCTACGATTCCTACTGTAGATGTATGTTCAACTTTATAAGGAATTTCCCAGCTGTTTTCCAAAGCGGTTGTGCGATTTTACACCGTCACCCGGACTGCAGAAGAGTTCCAGCGGCTTCACGTTTTCCCCGGAGCTTGGCTTTGTCAGTGTTTTTCATTTTAGCCGTTCTGGAGGGTCTGAGGTCTCTCACTGCGGTTTTAATTTGCATTTCCCTGATGCGACTAACGGTAAACTCTTTGTCAGACATTAGTATGTTATGTGTTCTCTCCCTTTCTGTGACTTGCCTTTTTTTTTTTAACAGCTTTATTGAGATAAAATTCAAACGCCGCTTGTTTGAGTTCTTAACAGTGTCTTTTTAAGAGCAGAATTTTAAAACTTTGATACATTCTATATTACCAATGTTTTGTTTTCTGGGTCGGGATTTTTGTGTTCCGGATAAGAAATCTTTGCTTATGCCAAGGTTGTGAAGATTTTCTCCTATATTTTCTTCTAGAAGTTGTATAGTTTTATCATAGGTTTAGGTCTACGTACGATCTGTTTCCATTTAATTTTTGTGAATGGCATGGGGCAAGAGTTGAGGTTTATAAAACTTTTTTTTAAGTAAGTTAATAAAACACACAGCAAGGTATGGTTTAAAACACCAGTCACAGACCGAGCTGGAAATGGTCACTGATTTCCCAACATCACATGGCTAGTGAGGTAACAGTAGCGTAAAAGCCAGAGTCTGTGGTTTCTTGTGCAAACGTATTCCAGGTAATAGCGCCCTGTACACACTTCCTGTCATAGCTACTGTGACTGCGCCTTCCTACCCCTCCGCTCTGATCAGCAGAAACACGAATTAAAAGCAGCTGAGGTGTGGGTGGGGCACTTGGCAGGAAGAGGTAAAAGAAAACGTGAAGTTGTACCTTGCCTAAAAAAGACAAAAGCCCCAGGTGGCATAGGTAGGTGGCTCTTAGATGTGATTTCATGAGAAAGCCGAAGCTACCTCAGCCCAAAATGCCCCCCTGCCGACTTGCCCCGTGTCCTAATCCCCGCCGTGAAGAATCACACCTCCTAAGTGCACATGCGGTGGTCACATTCATCGGGCGCCGGGCAGGCGGGAGGGGGAGGAGGGGACAGGTGTATACACACATAATGAGTGCGGTGCGCCCGTCTGGGGGATGGACATGCTTGAAGCTCTGACTCGGGGTGGCGAGAGCGAGATACGTAACCTAAACATTTGTACCCCTGTAATATGCTGAAAATAAAAAAAAAAAAAAAGAATCACACCCCCCCGGTAAAGCATTAATTAATGGAAGCCCCCTGTGCGAATGCCCGTGGCCAGAGAGGGGCGCTCTGGTTTCCTTACTGGATCTGTCAGCAGCTTCCCGGGAAGGTCGTGCAAGCCCGGGGGAGGGCGTGGGGTTGTGCTGTGGGAGGGAAAGGCCAGAGGCAGGACGGGAAGGTCTAGAGCAAGGTTTAGGGTTCCCACGGTGCAGTTGGATTTGCTGACCTGAACATCAGAGCATAGGGTCTAGCAAAAGACTATCATTTTCTAATATGTGAATTTTTACCAAAAAAAGAAAAAGTGTAACAATAGCTCAACATCGAATCATTTCCCTAATGGCCTTTGTTCAGACTAGCCCAGCACATCCTGCCATGTGGTGGCC
>CAUYRT010022393.1:0-13177 GCA_963574885.1 Lepilemur ruficaudatus
AGTGCCAGCTACTCGGGAGGCTGAGGCAGGAGGATCACTAAAGTGTAGGAGTTCAAGATTGCTATGAGCTATGATCACGACACAACCCTCTGCCCAGGGCAACAGAGACTCTGTCACAAAAAAGAAAAAAAGAAAAAAAAAAAGAAAAGATTAAAAAAAGACACCAAGACACAGACACTAAAGGCTAAGGCTATGCAGGAGAAAGGAGGATGAACAGATGGACAGAAAGAAGGAAGAGGGATGAAAGTGTGCAAGAAAAACTTGCAGGAAGGCCTAGGCCAGAGACAAAGGAGGTCTCAGGGCCACTTGTCCGGGCATGGGGTGCCATTTGCTCTCGTGGGAGAGGTCCCCTGACTGTGGGGAGTCTGGCAGCCGAGGAGCTGGTGTGACGGGGCCACTTTCTCAAGAGGCCCCGACAGCACTGTAGGAAGAGGACGCGGGGCCTCCAGCTCAGCACGCGCTCTCCTAACCTAGCTGGGGGACTGGATGTCTCGGCAACTCCACAGCACTGTCACCCCACAGGTACTGGACCTGCAGAAGGGGACGCTCCATTCTCAAACGGCCAGCCTGACATCCTAAAACTCATTCCTCCGACTCAAAGACAGAAACGTCTGCTTTTGGGGAGGTCTTATGTTAGCTCAGCTCACGGCCCCTATGGTATTCTATTAAATCCTCTACAACAAATTTCAGGTAAGACACTCTCAAAATGACTAAATAGAATAGAATACTACATTCTCTATGTTAAGTGGTATTACAGCAAAGTTGTGCCTAGGTATAAACCCTTTTTATCATTGCTTTAATAAGGAAGTGATGTTGTACAAATTTACTTACCTGCAAATAGCCGGTAGGTTCTGTGGCATTTAAAATTCTTATTTTTAACCCCCGGAGACAGAAGTTCTGAAAAACAAAATATCAACAGCTCCTGTCTATAAAAGCACTTACAGAAGGCTCAGAGTGACAACATCACATGGCTAACAACAGTAGGGTGGTAACAGAACAAATCTCCATCCCTTCAGTTGCATAGAAATTGACTAAGGAGGAACCTCAGCCATGCAGGGCAGTAATAACATAACGAACAACCAACCCCCTAAAGACATATGAGCGATGTAGTGAACCTAGGAACTTCACGCTGGAAACCTCTTAAACACAGATACTCTTAAAAATAGAAAAGAAAAAAGCCACCCACTTAAAAACAAAAACCAAGAATTAAAACATTTTGCATGTGAGTCACATCATAAAACATCAAGTACGTGGACCATCAGCTGCCACTGGCCAGGATCCCTCCCCGTCCTCTTCCGCACAGCTCCATCTTCGCAGAGGCACCACCTGAATGCAGGAAAAGTCTACCAGAAGATGCACTGTTCCTGGCAACCATCAGTGGTTCCTTCCCTGCTGCCCACCCCATGACCTAAGCTAGGTCCTCTCGTCCCCATTTATGTCCTCTCTCTTCTTATCAAGTAATGGAGGTGGCAGCTGACACAAAAATACTAGTAAGCAAGGAAAGCCATGCTGATAAAATCAGTGCAGAGCGATATCCGAGTCCGCACAGATGGCTGACTGGGAGGTGAGTAAGGAGCAGGCGTGCAGTCAAAGGCTGCCTCCCCGAGCTTCCCGCGGACGAAACAGAACAGGAAGGACAATCCACCATATCATTCTCACTGGCCTTTCTTCCCTTTTGGTCCTCAAATGGGATCAACAGCCAATCTGCTGGTGACTGAGGAAGTGCCACTGATTGCGAGGGAGGGGTGGACACTGACCGGCACGGCGGCCGTGCCCACCGGCTGAAGCGCGAGGCCTGTGAGAGAGGCCACGCCGGGAAGAGTCGGTGCCTCTGAGGCTCAAGGTGCGACGCCGCCGCGAGGGCACACACACCAGCTGCGGGACATTGACACATCCTCGGTCATCCTCAGCCGTCGCTAGGGAAAGCGGCGTGGGCTGTGGGCCCGAGTGCTGCCTCCCAGCTCAGGTTCCTTCCTCTACACTACCCAGCAACAGCATCAGACATCCTCTTCTCTGTTTCCCGGACACCTTGACATTCTGAGAATCACCTCTAGCGTGTCACAGTTCAATCAAGGCTCAGTATTGGCAAATACGTTTTACACAAATTCTGAAGCTTTCTAGAAAAGTTTTCCTTCAAGCTGAGATTTTAGCAAGACACATTTAACTTGGGGGTCTTTAAAAATGCTTGCAAAATGTGCCGACACTGCCCTGGTTCCCTGACACATATTTGTGGCTAATCAAATGTCACAAATATTACTTGTGTGTCACTGCAAGCAGAGGTCAGAAGGAACTCCAAAAACATTCTCACTTCACTAAAGAAGTTCACTCAACCAGGCTGGTCAACACGCTTGTTAATACTCAGTGTAAGGAAAATTACAGAGCATTAATCCCTAAAATGTTTATAAAAAAATTATGCTCTTTTTGACAGACAGAAGCTCCTATTTTCTAATCGAGTAAGATTATATGCTTTAGTCATTTTTGCCTCTTTTAAAAAGGCTATTTTCATGGGAATTTTAAGATAGAGGTTTACTATAAGTCAAGAAATTTAAAACAAACTCAGCAGGAGAACTTCCTCAATCTGGACATCATCTAGAAATGCTTCCTGATCTGCAGGAGTCACGAGGGACGCCGCGCCTTGTGTATTACCTTTGCTAATTTCCAAGTCCACAGGATATTCGATGTTTTTAATAAGCTTCTGACATCCACCAGTCTTCTCATAAACAAACCGTTTCAGGTGCAGCACGAGAACAGGAGGGAGTTTTTCCAGAGTCACTCTTCGACTTATCTCAACCTAAGACACAAAACACACCAGGACACATTGTCCCTGTCACTTGGAACAGCAGATGTCATATCCATCTTCTGCACAAAGACTCCTTTGAGAGCTGTCGCCTGAGAGTTCTGCGGCATAGCTTCACGACCTGCCCATGACGCCGGAGAGAACTTACTGACACTCTTCAGAAAAATGCACACATCCCTGTAAACTGCCAGGGATTCTTTGGGTCCCTGAAGGCCAACCATGAACCAAGTTAAGAACTTTGCTGTGACATTAATGATGAATTGGTATAAAATGAAAAAGCTCAGTAGTACCTTGAATTACATATGTATTAACCCAGTTTTAAAATAACTCACAGTATTTATAAAACTGATGCCAGTTTGTATCTTCAATCGGATGTTTTAAATAACCCTACAGCTATTTATTATAACCATTAGTTTTATCAATTTGCCCCTGAAGTACTTTCACAGATCTAATTAATGCTGCTTTTAAGTAAAGCTAGAATTTTCTGTTAGCGAAAAGCATTTTTACCCATGACACCAAGTCCCTTTATCTATCATTCTTGGCGCTTAGGAACTCCTCAGTGCTTCCTGTGTTTACCTGGAGAGTACCTTTGGTAGAACTATTTGTAAAGTAACAATCCAAACGATAACAGCACATACAAAACAATTTAAAAAACTGTCAGAGGACTACATACATATCTAGTTAATGGCATTTTAATGGGTATTAAGCTCATTAAGTCAGCACTAGGTAGATTTATTAACCTTACAATACCTGCCTTCCAAAGCTACACTAAGATCCCAGGTGCAAACCCTGCCCCACATGCCTAGCAAATCTTTATAAACTTGGTATCCAACTGGAACTTGTGAATTACTGAGAAGTGTGAACACAGCTCAACAGTTAAAACCAGAGATTAGGACTGTGAGACTCAGTTTCCTCCCTCGTGAATCGAGAGCACTGCACTAAATTATCTCTAGGATGCCTTTCAGCGCTTACTGATCTGCAATTATGACTAAACTTTCTGTCAATTCATTAAATGAGTAATCTGAAACTCCTAAATGTGTCTCTTGGGTTTCCAGACAAACTGAGACACAATTTCTAATCACCCAACAAAACTGGACATTTTCTACAGCAAATATTTTGTATGACCACATTTCCCCAAGGACCTCCACATTTTCCTATAGAAAAACACTTTTGACCTAAAATACAGTAAAATTTAACTTGGTATTTTAAAAAGTTTAAAAAAAACATACATTCAAGAAAATGTGTTATTTTCCTATAGATATTTCCATACAAGCTGTCCAAACTTTCCTTCCTCAAACACCTGCTTTTCCAAGTGTTCTTGATCTTACGTGATAACAAACTACTACAATCACAGAGCTAGAACACTGAGAATCATTCTTTCTGATCCTGAAGGCTCCACAGAAATGCTACCTTCATTCTTGAACACCTTCCTCCAAATCTGCTATTAAGGATAAACCACCCTTTCCTTGCCACTCTCTAACGACAGGTGACAACTACCTTTGTCTCAATCCCTGCCCCTGCACCCACCCATGACCTTGGCAAAGTCAAAATTTAATTACAGCAAAGGCAAAAGAAAGGAAAACAGATACATCACAAAAGGGTCTTTCCTAGGTTGCCCAAGGCTGCAGTCCCCAAACTCCAACTCCAACCAGTGTAGAATGAGGCCTACTGGGAACTGGGCCACTCAACCCCCCACCCACAGTGAAGCTTCATCTGTATTTACAGCTGCTCCCCATTGCTGGCATCACTGCATAAGCCCGCCTCCTGTCAGATCAGTGGCAGCATTACATTCGCATAGGAGTGTGAACCCTACCGCAGACTGCGCATGAGAAGGTCCTAGGTTGTGCTCCTTATGAGAACCTAAGGGCTGATGATGTGAGGTGGAGCTGAGGCAGTGATGCTAGTGCTGGCATCACCCTCAGCCAGCACACAGCTCAACCACCCGCCCACCTTGCCCAACACAAATACCCACTTGTCTCCCTCTCTCTTCCAAGAAGCTCTACCACCAGGCTCTCATTAGCTGATTCACTTAAGCCAACTGTCTCTGGCTCCTCCTAGTTTTAATTTTTAAACAAAATCACCCGTGAGACACAAGCCACAAAATATGATGGCGAATCAGGCATAACTTCTGCAGATCCCCCAAGAGTTGGCTTAATCAGCCAAAGGAGATCCCAGATGTATTAAAGGTCTCCATGTCCTACTCTGATCGTCACAGAACACAGCCACAAAAAAAGCATAGCTCTGCTCCAGCCATGCAATGTGGTGACAGATTTTCTGTGTTGGGCTGCCTTCTTTTACCGGGTAGCCACCATATACTGCCTATTATTTAAATATAGCGTCACAGGAATACTACAAACTGTTCAAAAAAAGCACTGGGCATAATTAGCCTGCATTCCTACATTCATCCCCAGCACACTTTTATGAATTCACTGCCACAATCTAAGGCATATAACAGAGAAGACATCTTCTCCTGCAGAGTAGAAAACAGGCATAAACTGGCACCTTTGGACAGCCAGGAACCAACATGCTCTCACAGAGCAGAATGTAACCCACCTCTCCCAGCTGAGCTGACAAGCACACCACTAAGCCATCACCTGCTATTCTTAACTTGTGAAGACTGAAAGACTCAGATTTTATTTTCTCGATAAGATCAAAGAGTAACGGGCATTAGAACAATGAATTTGTATTTTTTCAATGTCCTTGAAGATCTACAATCAAATGCAAAACAGATGTGTTTAGAATCTTTTATGTCCCAACTGATCTAATAGAAGCTGTGCTCTACGATATCATGAATATAAATAAGCTGTTCAGCCTCTGTCAGAGGATTTTACTGATTCTGTGCTATCATGATTAGACTGCCAGAAAATTAAATGCAGCTCAGGACAAACAATCCCAAAGAAGACCTTACCTTGTGATTTAGAGCTAAAAGAGGTGGTTGGGATCATCTATTTCAACTATTTCATTGTAAAAACATGGAAACTTTCAGTCCAAAACACTTAAGCAACTGATTTAAGGGGCAGAACTCAGATTCATTTCCCCTCATTCCTAATTCTGTGTTCTTTCCACCAAAGTAGAGTGCTTCAGTATAAAGGTTCAAGATCAACTGTGAATATACCTCCTGTTTGGTTTTTGTGGTATAACCTTGGACAGATTCTCTTGCCACCAAGCTTTCCAATGCATCCTGGACTGTACGTATCTTGTCAGACTGGATATCCAACTGCAACGTGAAAAATGGTTGCAAAGTGGCAGATTCTTTTGAACTCTGCTGGTAAACCACAGACCTAAGAATTGAAAGCAAAAACAAAAAATTTAAGAGACCACTCCTTGCCACTTTCCCTTAAGATTAACTAACAGAAGAAGAATAAACTCTGAAAATGAGATTATTCAATATTACTTTCAAAAGACCACAGAGAAAAGCCAAAAATATAATTAATTTTTAAATAATTCTGCTGAATACCACCTCCTTAGTATCTCTAGCAACTAAACCTACCAGTTGATAAATTTTCCCAGCTCAAGTGCTCTGGAAGAGAATATATTTCATTCTTTTACCTCCACTCCACACTATTATTTAGTGTTAATAAATGCAACTATCTTGCCATGGCCTCGAAATGCTGATATTTTTTATTTTCTCTGAGTATCATAGCCTGTTCTAATAAAACGGAGGAAATCCCAAGGTAAACAGAATATTAATGGCATTTTCCCCTACAAAAATGACTTGCAAAAAGAAGGGGAGTAGGGCATGTATAAAAACAAGTTAACATTCCAGGAAAAAAGGCTACCACCCTTCCAAGAAGGATGCCAACTCAACCTTATTTTCTTAGCTGGTTTTTCATTTCATTTTTCTTTTTCTAAGTTTTTCTGAGTAAAAATTGTGTGTTCGGCCCATGTCTCATTTAGCTTTAGCAAGGAAACATTCCAAGAGTTCAACAAGGGATTCTATTTCTGCAGTCTGAGTGACCTAGTTTATAAACAGAGTGAAATGGGTGTGGACAGGTATTCAGGCTTTCCAGAACAGATGCTGTGAAGAGCTAGCTAAAAGCTTTTCTCTGTCCAGGGTTTCACTAAGCATCTCCATGCTCCTTTGGAGTGACTTAAATGACAGCAGTTCCCGTGGTTCCAAAAAGGAATACAGTAGTGGGAAAACCAGTAAAGAAAAGTTGGTGAAGAAATCAAGAAGGGGCCCTCTTAACTCAGTGGTCCTGCAGTTTACCAAAAGCAACACAGAGGAAGAAAGGTGGAGAAAGGTGGTCTTCCTGGGGAAACTGAATAACACCTAAAGAGGAATTTTAGAAGAAAATTTTTCAGATGGCTTGAATAATCATACTTAATGACAGCTGAAAAGAAATTCCCAGATTGTAAGAATTCCTTATCTTTGTTTTATCATTTTTCAAAAGGAAACATCAACAACCAATTTCCACACAAAGACCCCACAGAGGCTGAGGTTAGCAGCCATGACGGAGCCATTCAATCCAAGGTAGCAATTTCTCCTAAGACAACTCTGGTATTTTCCATTGGCTATTCTTAGACAAATCTGGGATCTTTGGGTATGCTGGCCATCTGTGGCCTTGAAATTCTGATACTCCACCTCTGCACAAAAATGGTGCTCTTGTTGCCTACATCTGAGCTGTTCCCTCACCTCTCCCCCAGCCCTGAGGGAGCGTTCCAGCTGTCCTAACGTCAGGCCGCGGGGCTCCTGGAGCTAAGGGCGCAGCCTCCCCTCACTGTTGCTTGCCAACCCGGATCTCTGCCTTCCCTGCCAACACAACACATCTCCAGGGACCAGATCTCGTCAAAGAAGTTACAGCGGCAGTGGTCGGGGGCTGGGCATCTCCCAGACCACAGAGCTGGCATGGAGAGACTCCGGAACACCAGAACAGAAAGGGCCTGTGCAGCTGAGCTCATGGCACACAACACACAAGTGACTTGTTCAAGGACACATGGCTGCTCAAGTGGCTTCTACATCCAGTCCTACACAAGATCAGAAACTAGCTTCTGAGGCAGTCAGCGCAAATTTTCAGAGGTTTTTACTATTAGCCTGTTGAAAGTTGCTCAATCTCAGTTGTTTTAGTGCACAGCAAGACTAAACCGTGTCTTGATGCCTTGATGTTACTTCAGAAACATGGCATTGGGGAACCGTGACAGACTAAGAGTCTCACTATAATATCACCCTTGCAGGCTATACTGCAAGCCCTTTGGAGAGGACATCATGCTATAACATGGCCCGTTTAGTACTTCTGACGAGTAAACCTCCTTGGAGATGGTACAAGTTTTACTGAGTCCCACATCACAGTGGTATTGAAAGGTTCTCATGTAAATAAATACAATCTCTCAGAAGGACTTTGTAAATGAGCAAAAAGCTGGTTAAGGGAACTGGCGCTGAGCCAAGTGACCAGGGACGCCAGCCCAGGTCACATGTCCTGCCATGCGAAAGTACCTCCCCCAACACTCCCTTCCCTTTCTAGCTCACTTGGTTCTGATGTCTAAAATCCTCCCATCAACTCACAATACCCAAGACGTGGCAACAACCCAAGTGTCACGGACAGACCCCTGGACAGAGAGACTAGTCTGTGTGCACAGTGGAGTACTATTCAGCTGTAAAAGAGAGAAGGCCCTGCCATGTGCTACAACACAGATAAACTGCAGTAAAAGTGAAATAAGCCAAAGAAACAAAAATAATATTGCATGATCCAGTTACACACGGACCCTTTAAAAAATCCTCAAATATACAAATACAGGCCAGGCGCAGTGGCTCATGCCTGTAATCCTAGCACTCTGGGAAGCCGAGGTGGGCGGATTGCTCAAGGTCAGGAGTTTGAAACCAGCCTGACCAAGAGCGAGACCTGTCTCTACTATAAATAGAAAGAAATTAATTGGCCAACTAAAAATATATAGAAAAAATTAGCCAGGCATGGTGGCACACGCTGAGGCAGAAGGATTGCTTGAGCCCAGGAGTTTGAGGTTGCTGTGAGCCAGGCTGACGCCACGGCACTCACTCTAGCCCGGGCAACAGAGCAAGAATCTGTCTCAAAAAAAAAAAAAAAAAAAATACATATACAGAGCAAACTGTTCCCAGAGGTCAGGCGGGGCGGGGGGTGGTGAGTGGAAATGGAGATGTAGGACACAGAGTGGCAGAAACTAGGATGAGCAAGCCCAGCGATCTAACAGCATGAGGAGTACAGTTGATAACAGTGGGTTGTGGTCATGATTTTTGCTAAATGAGTAAATTATAGCTGCGTTTGCTACACACAAAAAGGTAACTCAGTAAGACGACGGATATGTTAATTTGCTTCACTATAGTAACCATTTTAGAATCTGTATTTCCTAACATTGAGCTGTAAACTTTAAATACATACAATAAAATTTGTTAAAATAAATAAAATTCCTCTAATCAGATATATGATGAATTTCTTTTCTTAACAAAGCACACAGGTTTAACTAGCTTGCTTTCTCTTTCCACCTGGCAGTGAGCAGCTGGACTTGACTGAGCAAAAGCAGTGAGGAGCTCACTGCAGCACATGGGCCCCTGGTGACGGCGCCCATGCAGAAATGCTCCGGGGAGAGAGGGGGCGCGGCAGGGCCGGCAAGGAAGCATCGGGACGTGCCAGAGAAGAGCGGGCCGGGCAGCACGGAAGTGACCCACTGGTTCCAAGAGATCTCAGGACAAGCCTTGCACCTTCCCCCTTTAGCAAAATGGCAAAACCATGAAAAGGGCAAATACTAAGTTATTCCAGAAAAGCATAAACCTGATGTGTCCACCAAAAATGCCGGTGATTGGAGTCTGGACAAAATCCGCCTGGCGGGTGACGGAGGTCTTGTTCCTGGGGCCCACTTGCTCCCACTCGTCCTCGCTCCCCTCGCCCGGCTCCTCCTGCTCGTACTCGTCCAGCAGGTGGCTCCTGGGCCCGTTGGAGATGGAAAGTTCTGAAAAGGAGAGCGTCTGCTTAGGCTACTGTTTACGACAAGAACAGCAAGAAATACAAATAAACAAAGGTTCTACATGAACCACCCAAACAAATCTGTCAACTGCAGTATTAAACATGCACTCGGGTGTGTCCCACAGTAAAAGCCACAGAGATCAGGCGCGTGTCCAACTCCGTGGATCCCTGTTTGCAGAAACTGCCGCAGACAGTTCCTGGGATGACTGGAGAAATCTGAAGATGTGCTGGGAAGTAGATACTGTTTTGTCATACAGCTGGTTTCCACAGGCAGATAAGGGCCTGCGCTTACGTAGGAGAGGTTCATAATTCGCAGGGGGCAGGTGCTTTAGCACTGAGGGGAGAACTCAACTGTTATCTGCAACTTAATTTTGACTCATTCAGGAAAAATGTGTACATACATAGTGTGTATGTATAGGAAGAGACAAATAATGATATGCTAACAATCACAGACTCCAGCAATTGTAAAGGTATTCATCAAACTAGTCTTTCAGCTTTCTTGTATGCTTGATCATTTTCCTAATTAAAAGTTGAAGGAAAACAGCAGAGGTTTCGGGTAAGTTCTGATTTATTGAAATATAACATTCTTAATGATGTAAGTTATCCTAATGAATAAATAAGTGATACTTGAAAGGGCAAATGACTGCTGGCCGGGAGGGGAAGCAACTTACATATGAGCATGCAACATTTGTTTAAAGTAATTCTTAGGAAAACATTCTCACAAAATTTTGCAGCAAATAGACCAGAACCTACTTTCATTATTTGGTGAGAGAAGCTTCTTCAGGTTCAGCATTTCCTCATGCAGCCCATTTAGAATGAAGCCTAGGTACTCCTCAGCGTCCTCCTGTCGGCCCTGAAAGGGGCAAATGCAATCACGTTAATTTCAGCTGAGCGCTGCCCAAGGCCTGTAGGGTACAGTACCCACATATTCAAACTAGGCCTTCTCTCAAATTTAAGGAGATTTAATGGAAAGTATTTCCAAAAAATAACTTGAGTTTTTCTTTGGAGAGCTGAGATCCCAGGGGCAGGAGGGGAAGGGAAGAACAGATTAAACACATAACTCTAAAGTGGAGACTTTTATTTTCTTTTATATATTTTTGTGTACATTTTTTTTTTTTTTTTTTTTTTTTTAGACAGAGTCTCACTGTGTTGCCCGGGCTAGAGTGAGTGCTGTGGCAACAGCCTAGCTCACAGCAACCTCACACTCCTGGACTCAAGCAATCCTTCTGCCTCAGCCTCCTAAGTAGCTGGGACTACAGGCATATGCCACCATGCCCGGCTAATTTTTTTATACATTTTTTTAAATTGGCCAATTAATTTGTTTCTATTTTTAGTAGAGATGGGGTCTCGCTCTTGGTCAGGCTGGTTTCGAACTCCTGACCTTGAGCGATCCTCCTGCCTCGGCCTCCCAGAGTGCTAGGATTACAGGCATGAGCCACCCGCGCCCAGCCCTTTTCTGTACTTTTGAAATATTCTATAATAAATGTATGTTACCTTTGTAATAAAAAAATCTATTTAAAAGTTGTTTTCTGTTAAGACCGAGAACTGGATGTCCAGGGCCAACTGTCTGCACAAACGCGACACCTATCATGCACTCCAGGAGCTGTGACATTAGCAGCCTGTGTGCCGCCGGCCATTTCTGACATAGGGCAACTACAGAGGAGAGAACTGAAACGGTACGAGACCAACGCTACCAACTGCAAGACTTAGCTCTCTCACACACCAGCAAGGTCATTCAGTAAAAACCCTGGACACTGAGTCTCTGGTGAGCTGCCCTGGCAGACAACACTTCACAGGTGTTGCCGCAACTGATGCTGGAGGAACTTGGTGCACACCGCGTGGCTGCAAAGGAAGAAGAGTCTGAACATCTCTTCTAGACCTGGCCTCGTGAGTCTTTCCCTTTTCTGACTTGGCTTTGTGTCCCTTTGTTAATAAACTGTAACCACGAGTACACCGGCTTCTGAGTCCTCTACATCCTTCCAGTGAATCGCCAAACCTAAGAGTGGTTTCGGGGACCCTGACACATCCAGTATCAACGTAACTTTGAAAAGACACTTTTGTTCACAGCGTTACTTCTGAGCATGATCCAGGAGGGGTTCAGCCTCAGGAAGCCGCAGTGCCTGACTTCTGCCTCCACCCGAGTGGGGCCGCCCTGCTCTGCCTGCTAACGCATGTGGGTAATGTCTGTCTTTGCACTTCCTTTGCTGTCTGCTCACTTAGATTTATCTATCTAATTCCCTCATTAAGTGATGAACTCTTTGAGGGCAGAAGGCACATTTCATTCCATTTCCACATCCCCAGCACTCTGTACATTTCCCGTTATTAGGGAAAAGTAAATTCTAAGCAAATACAAAAGCTGCATTATTAGCATTTAAAAAGCTTGCAACTCTATGCTGCCCTTCGTGGTATCCTACCACCCTGCCCTTGGCATTCACCCTTCTTCAAAGCAATGGAGCTTTACTTAGTTTAAATGGCATTTTCTTAACTATTTTTCCCTCTGCATAAGTTTCCCTAAGGGCCATTTCAACTGCACGTGCTGATTCATCACAAACTCAGAGGAGAAGAAAATGCTCCAGTTAAATGCGCTAATGGTGCCCCGGATTCACTCCCATCAGCTATGAGGGCCCTTCATAATGTCTCCTGGGCCCCTTGCCTTTAGTAACAAATGTATAATGAAAAACATTCAGGTAAAAGAGTCAAGGACATTGAATAGCTATTAGAGCCTGTATGACGAAGCATGTTTAGCGTTCACGTGCATGTAAGTTGGACGAAGACGCAAGCTCTTCTGAGAATGGCGTCACTCCAGCCGCAGGACAGTGCAGTGGTTAAGAGAGCTGCCCCAAAGCCAGGCTCTGCCAATTACTAGCTATGTGGCCTCAGACAATGACTTTAGTTCTTCCAACTGTGACAAGGAGACAGTAATCATACTTTATTCACAGGGTTCACCAAGTTATGTAAAGCACTTAGAAGATTACTCAGTGGACAGCGCAAGTTCTGTGAGCTAGGTCTGGTAACGAGGGCTATCACATGCTCTGTACATAGTTAACTCCATTATAAACCCAGAGCTACTACTGAACACCCACCACACTACAGCACTTCAGATGGAGGGCAAATACTGAATAAGCAAAAGTTACCAGACTAACCCAAGCAAAGGGCGACACTTTATACTAGCAACTTTAGAGCAGTCTCAAACCTTTTCAGATAGGCTTGACTTGTTAACAGTCAGGAGTCTGTAGATATATGTGGGTTCAAAGGCAGCTCCAGGGCGGATATCCCTCACGATTTTATCCCCAAGAGCTTGCCGGGGTTTCGGAGGTACTGGCATATTAGTAAACTCATTCATTAGCCGAACAAAGCTATCTATCATGGGTGTTGACGTACAAGGCCTTTGCACTTTTGAATACAGAGGAATGAACTTCATCAGGTGATACATCGGAGGGCATGC
>CAUYRT010022394.1:0-15101 GCA_963574885.1 Lepilemur ruficaudatus
TTTTTGTGAAACCATGGATAAGGCAGAAATTTGTGTTATTTTTGAATATGAGGTACATCATGAAACTGATGCAGCAAAGACAGCTTGAAATATCAGTGAACTGTTTGGGAAGGATGTGGCTAATGAATGCACAGACATCAATGGTTTTAGAAGTTCCATTCTGGTGATTTTAATCTTGAAAATGAGCCATGTGGGCAACCTGAGACCAAGGTGGATAATGAGGAGCTGAAAGCTGTAGTGGAAGCGAATCCATCTCTATGCGTGAATTAGCGGCAAGGTTTGATGTTACTATTCTAACAATATTGGACCATTTGAATCAAATGGGCAAGGCAAGGAAGCTGGATAGGGCTGGGTGCGGTGGCTCACGCCTATAATCCTAGCACTCTAGGAGGCCGAGGCGGGTGAATCGCTCAAGGTCAGGAGTTCAAAACCAGCCTGAGCAAGAGCAAGACCCCATCTCTACTAAAAAAAAATAGAAAGAAATTAATTGGACAACTAAAAATATATAGAAAAAATTAGCTGGGCATGGTGGCGCATACCTGTACTCCCAGCTACTCGGGAGGCTGAGACAGAAGGATTGCTTGAGCCCAGGAGTTTGAGGTTGCTGTGAGCTAAGCTGACACCACGGCACTGTAGCCCAGGGACCAGAGTGAGACTCTGTCTCAAAAAAAAAGAAGCTGGATAGATGCGTTTAAATGAGCGTCAGAAGAGAAATCGTCTCAAAGCTTGCCTTTCTTTACTGTCATGACATTAAGGTGAACCATTTCTACACCGTATTGTTATGTGTAACGAAAAATAGAATTTTTTTTGACAATCGCAAGTGTTCAGCATGACTGGATTAAAAGTGTGGAAACAGTCCCAAACCGCATATTCATCCAAAAAAAAAGGTAATGGTGTCTGTTTGGTGGTACAGTGCTGGTATTATCCACTACAGCTTCATGAAACGTGGTCAATCTATCACAGCAGATGTCTACTACAGGCAATTAGACGAAATGATGAGAATACTTGTGATTAAGCAGCCAAGATTGGTCAGTAGAAAGAGGCCAGTCCTCTTGCAGGACAATGCTCAACCACATGTAGCACGATCAATGCTGCACAAACTACAGAAGGTGGGCTTGGAAACTCTCTGTCATCCACCGTATTCATCAGGCCTTGCACCAACTGGCTACTACTTCCTCCAGGCTTTGGAGCACTTCTTGGAAAGGAAAATACTCAATCCTCAACAAGCTGTGGAAAATGCCTTTCGCAATTTCATCACTACTTGCTCTCCAGGCTTCTTCACTGCTGGCATAAATAAGCTACCGTTAAGGTGGACAAACTGTGTTGATAGTTTAGGTGCAAACTGTGATTAATTGTACTGCTTCTTGTCTGAGATATAATAAACTAAACTTTTGGTTCAAAATCGGACATTTCATATTCAATGACCTACTATTTGTTTCTCAAAGTGTGGGCTGAGGGTCAGTGAGTAGAAAAACAATCATGGGCCCTACCTGAGACCTACTGAATCAGAATCTGCCTTTTTATAAGACGCTTGCATGATTTGTGTGCCTGTTAAAGTTTGAGAAGCACAGTTTTAGCTGGAGCAGTAGTGTTCTACCTGCTCCTGAAAGGACTATGCAGTTTAATGACCTACTAGTGTTTTAATTGCAAGAAAGCCAAAGCTGGCTGGGCATGGTGGCTCACGCCTGTAATCTTAGCACTCTGGGAGGCCGAGGCGGGAGAATCGCTCAAGGTCAGGAGTTCGAAACCAGCCTAAGCAAGAGTGAGACCCCATCTCTACTAAAAATAGAAAGAAATTAATTGGCCAACTAAAAATATATAGAAAAAATTAGCCAGGCATGATGGCACATGCCTGTAGTCCCAGCTACTCAGGAGGCTGAGGCAGGAGGATCGCTTGAGCATAGGAGTTTGAGGTTGCTGTGAGCTAGGCTAATGCCACGGCACTCTAGCCAGGGCAGAGTGAGACTCTGTCTCAAAAAAAGAAAAAAAATAAAAAAGAAAGCCAAAGCTTCTCTTCAAAAGAAAAAATAGTAATAATTAATCTATTCACTAACTCATTCTGAAATGTGAAGGCTGGTGTCCTACTTACTTGACACATATATGAACACTGTATCAAATTTGATCATGTATGAACACTGATCAAATTTATATTTATTCTAGAAACACTTATTTATCAAATCCCTTATGTAAAATTAGGCAATTCATAGCCTTTACCCTCAAGCAGTCTACACTCCAATAACCGTAATACAAGACAGAGGCGTTGCGTTTGCCGTGCACGCCCTACGCGTATGTCCTCACAGGACTGTGGCCCACCGCCAGCACTTGCACTGACAGTGCTTTAAATACTTTGGCAAGCAACGTACTGGGGAGTGACGCCATCCCACCTCGCAAATCCTCCAGATCCTTTGCCCTGTGGCAGGATAATGAGGAGGATTTGCGCTGACTTCCTGACTTACTCAACCTGATTCAGCTCCCACTGCCCATGGCAGAAACTTACAAAATAGCGGACACTTTATCAGCTGCTTTTCCTCCCTTTTCTCCCCTGCTCCTCTCCCCTCCTTCTACCAGTGTTTGCTGAGAGCATCCCTCATATAAACTCTGCATCTGAATCCCCAACTCAGTCTGCTTTTGGGGAAGCCTAAACTAAGCTCCGGTTTTGTATACTGTGGGAAACCCAAAGCGCCACTTTGGTCTGAGGAGAAGAAATTGCTATCAGTCAAGTTATCAATCGAGCTGGCCCTCAAAAGCCTGCCAGGATTTCCAGAAGTGAAGATTAAGGAGAAGGAACCTCATACTTGCAGGAGAAGGCGGAATGACCTAATGCATGTTTAGAAAATAAGGAGAAACCTAAACATTTACAAAAAAAAAAAGTTTAAAATTCAACCAAGTATGTATTTGGGGGCAGTGCTGCTTCATGGAATGGCAGTGGTCCTCCAACAGTCTGGTACCAGGCAGAGAAAGGTAGTTATAGAAAGTAAGAGTAAAAACTTTCATAGCAGATTGACATAATTGTGACATTTTAATTGTATTTAACAAAAATATCAGTTCACAACGGATTAGGATTTTCAACAAAAGTGCCAAGAAGATGCAAAGAGAACAGGATAGTCTCTTCAATAAATGGTGTTGGGAAAACTAGATATCCACATGCAGAAGAATAAAATTGGACCCTTATCTCACACTATACTCAAAAGTAAACTCAAAATGGATTAAAGACTTAAACATAAGACCAGAAACTATGAAATAACTAGAAGAAAACACAGGGGAAAAACTGCATGACATCTGTCTGGGCAATAATGTTTTGGACTTGACCCCAAAAGCGCAGACAACAAAAGTAAAAATAGACAGATTAATTACATCAAACTAAAAAGCATCTACACAGCAAAGGAAACAATTAACAGTGTGCAGACACAATCTACAGATTGGGAGAAAATATTTGCAAGCTGTGCATCTGATAAGGGGTTAATGTCCAAAATACATAAGGAACCCAAATGATTCAATAGCAGGAGAACAAAAAACCCATTTAAAAAATGAGCAAAAATGCCAGGTATGGTGGTGTGTGCCTGTAATCCCAGCTACTTGGGGAGCTGAGGATTGTTTGGCCCAGGAGTTCTGGTTTGCGGTGAGCTATGATTGTGCCACTGCACACCAGCGTGGTTGACAGACTGAGACCCTATCTCTAAAAAAAGAACAAAATAATGGAATCTGATTAGACATTTCTCACAAAAAGGCATACAAATTATTGGATTTATGAAAATTTCAGAAATTTTCATAAATTTCATCGGATTTATGAAAAAATGTTCAACATTGCTAATCATTAGGGAAATGCAAATTAAAACCACAATGAGATATCATCTAACACCTGTCAGAATGGCTATTATCAAAAAGACAAGAGATAGCAAGTATTGGGGAGAATATGAAGGAAAGGAAACGGTGTACGCTGTTGGTGGGAATGTAAATTAGTGTAACAGCCATGATGGAAAATTGTTTAGAGGTTCCTCAAAAAACCAAAAATAGAATTACCATATGATCCAGCAATACCACTTCTGGATATTTACCCAAAAGTTTTGAAATCGGTTTGTCGAAGAGGTTATCTGCATTCCCATGTTCATGGCAGTACTATTCACAACAGCCAAGTTACAGAATTGACCTAAATGTCCATTAATAGATGAATAGATGAAGAAAATGTGGTATATATCCACTATGGAACACTATTCAGGTTTAAAAAAGAAAGAAGGGGGTGGCGGGGCTAGGTGAAATTATACCTACTGGGCACAATGCACACTATCTGGTTGACGGGCACACTTACAGCTTTGACTCAAGCAGTACAAAGCAATTCATCTAACCCAAACATTTGTATCCTCATAATATTCTGAAATTTTTTTAAAAATTTAAAAAAAGGAAAGAAATTTTGTCATTTGTGATAACATAGATAGAATTAGAGAGCATTATACTAAGTGAAATAAGCCAGACACAGAAAGACAAATACAGTATCACATGTTTTTACTTATTTGTGAAATCTAAACCAATCAAACTCATAGGAGAAGCAGAGAGTAGCATGGTAGTTACCAGAGCCTGGGGACGGGCGGGGTGGAAGAAACAAGGAGATGATGATCAAAGGGTATAAAATTTCAGTTAGACAAGAGGAATATGGTTTTTTGTTATTTCTGTTGCATAGCATGGTGAATATAGTTAATAATAGAGTATTGTACATTTCAAAATGCTAACAGAATAAATTTCAAATGTGCTCACCACAAAAAATGTTAAATATTTGAGGTGCTGGATATGTTAACCAGATTGATTGAATTATTCCACACTGTATTCATAAATCATAATATCACTCTATACCCCACAAATATATACAACTATAAATTGTCCAATTTACAATTTTAAAAAAGATCCCCCCAAAAATCATGGTCCTTCACTACTGATTGAGAAGCACAGTTCTACAGAATTTAACGCAAAAAAAAAAAAAAGGCTATTATCTGAGAACTAAACTATAAAAGGGTTTATACGTTGAGTATTCAGAGTGAGATAAAGTCCCCCTAAAAAGACCCATACAGTTACACAGTCCTTACTGAAGGCATGGTATTAACATACCTAAGGAAAGAATGTGTCTAAGCTTGATCCTCAAGGGAAGGTCAGCGCCTCCCTTTTGGCAAGGATGGATCTCTGGAAGAGTTCCTTAAAAATTTGTAACATCTGACTTCCACCCCAACCCCAGCTCTGGGTCAACCTTCACCAGACAACCTTCTGGCTCAAACTTGGTTTCTAGTATAGATCACCTACCTGGAGGTCACGCTGGTCATGCAACAGGAGTCACCTTGTCTATATCACAGTCGTATTTTCCATGGTTTGGTTTTATACATCAGACTTTAGAGGAAGTGAAGTTGAAATTTCCCCAACAAACTAAGTTTCTGAGTCTGGGTCTTGGCAAATTCACCAAAGAATGCCAACTACAAAGTTTCCTGCCAGATGGTGAGCCCACCCTTCCCTGAAGGTAGTCCTCTGTGCTGGGCCTGTCCATCTGAAGTTTCTGCCGGCGAATAGGATCTCAATCATGAAGGGTCTTGGACCCTGAGTCAACGTTTTTAATGAACATATTCAAAATTTATAGAAAACTGAAGTGTAAAATAGCTGTTAAAATGGTTCCAGGACTAGTTAGTACATGAACCTAACTAGTTAGTACATGAACCAAACCTCTAAACTTCTTGTCTAATTGCTCTGAGGATTGAAACAGATTCTGTCCATGAGAGCATCACTTCTAGCATGTATTAAAGATGAAAAATCTTTAATAATAGTAATGGCCAAGCACAGTGGCTCATCCCTGTAATTCCAGCACTTTGGGAGGCCGAAGTGGGAGGATTGATTGAGGCCAGGAGTTCAAGACCAGCATGAGCAACATATCCAGACAGCATTTCTACAAAAAAATTTTTAAAAAATTAGCCAGGTGTCATGGTGCATGCCTGTAGTCCCAGCTATTTGGATGGCTGAGGCAGGAGAATCGCTTAAGCCCAGGAGTTTGAGGTTGCTGTGAGCTATGATGACACCACTGCATTCTACCTGGGCACCAGAGCGAGACTCTGTCTCAAACAGAACAAAAAAAAGCCAACAATTAAATGTTTGTTATGTGCAGAGCACGGGGCTCATCATTTTACATAGTCTTATTTAATGGTTTGAAACGGGAACTATTATTATTTCCATTCTACAGATGATGACACTGAAGAACAGAGAGATTGAGTGACTTGTCCATGGTCACAAACTTAGTAAATATTGAGGGCAAGGCTCAAACTTAGGCTCTCTGACATAGCCCAGCTCTTAATCACTCTTCTTCTCTGCTCTGCTTTTTTGTTTTTCAATACTAGTTCTTTCTATTGAACAAAAAAGTTGAGGATTATGAAAGTTTTTCCCTCTTATAACCAAAACCAGATGGTATTGAGAATGGAAACTCCATCTTTTGTCTTAGAATAAAGAAGTTCTTTCTACTGGAGTCAAAACAATTCACTTCATGATTTTTATTCATATTCAAGTGGGTTGATTAATTAAAAAGCCCCAAGTCTGGGGGCTTCGTCTGGGACAGCTTATCCACATCAATGGGATTTTCTTTGCTTTACACCCCTGGTTAACTACCCTGCATCTGGTTCCCTAACCTCTTAATTTTTCTTTAAATTATTATTTTTATTTATTTAGTAGAAATGAAGGTTTCACTGTGTTATCTAGGTTGGTCTCGAACTCTTGGCTTCATGTGATCCTCCTGAGTAGCTGGGATTACAGGCAAGGGTACCACTGCACTTGGGAAGTTTTTCTTTAAATTATTAAAGAAATGCACGCTTATGATAAAACATGTTTTAAAACAGTATGAAAGGATATAAAGTGAAAAAAAAGACTATCCCTTTCCTTCATGCTTCCCCGAGTCCTATCCCACTTCTTAGAGTTAACCATTGTTACTAATTGCTGCTAGGTACCTCTATAAATATTTCTAGATATTTGCAACTAATAATTTAGATATATGTTATCACACCAAACATGGTGTCCTGCCTCTGCTGTTTTTATCTTAACAATGTATCACACATCATTTCCTACAAACATCTATAGATCTATTGATTGTTGTATTGATTGACAAGCACACATGGGGAACACAGGCAAAGCAGGGGCAAAAAAAAAGAGAGAGAGAGAGAGAGAGAGAGAGAGAAAGAGAACAACTTTGTTGAATTTTTTTTTTCTCGTGAGACAGGCTGTCAACCAGCCTAGAGTGTCCTGGCCTCATCATAGCTCACTGCAACCTTGAACTCCTGGGCTCCAGCAATTCTCCTGCCTCAGCCTCCTGAGTAGCTGGGACTACAGGTGTGTGCCACCATTCCAGGATAAGTTTTTTTTTTTTTTTAATTTTTGTAGAGATGGGGTCTGTCTAGGTTGCACAGGCCAGTCTTGAACCCCTGGCCTCAAATGATCCTCTCACCTCAGCTTCACCAAAGCACTGGGATTACAAGATGTGAGCCACCATGCCCGACCAAACTTTGGTGAATTTATACAAAGTATGTTGCAAGATATTTTATGAATCTAAAACAATCTAGAGAGAAGTTATTTTGAATTAAAAATCAAATTTTGATTTTATTTTGAGTTTTGTGGTATAAATTTATTTTAAATGGGCATTACATATCGGGAAAGAATCATTATGTTTTCAGTGTTTAGGGTGTTAAAGTTCCTAAACCATCTCTGAATCTAATTCATTCTTTTTAGCAGCCACATCCATTTCACAGAAGTCCCATATTTAATTAACCAGTCCCCAATTTATATTATTTTTAATTTATGATTACAAATAATATTGCCATGAACCTCTACTCTGACTCTGTTTATCTTTGCTTACTTGTATGCATACATCTGTATATATGGGTATAAATTCCTCAAGTCCAATCCACAATTTTTAATTCTGACATTTCCTTGACAGTTCAAACACTTTCTGGAAGAAAGTAGAGAAAATATGATTCTATCTGGGAAGATGACAATATAAATATAAATTAAGGTTCTGGAGGGTGAGGACAGGCCCTTTTTCACTGTCTAAAATTTAACTCCAGGAAATCTTGTTGGGAGAACAGAACATGTCATTTTATACTTGTAGAACAAGTGTGGGGGTCTTTCACACAGATGTAGCTGGAGGAGTTTGGAGCCCCGCAGGGACTTTGACTCACCATTTTCATCAGTAGATACTATCATTACACACTTTCCAATTTGCATGTTTTTTTCTTTTCACTCCACACATGTAGCCTATAGATGCTAGGAAATAAGGAGAAAGGCAAGACCTCTCACCAACTGTTCTTGTTATAGTACACCTGGAGAGATACAGTGGCTTTTTCACTAGGACGTAATAGGCACCATTAATTTGGAGCTCTGAGTGGTGTGACAGCTTCAGAGACGAGAGTCCCTTGCCTTGTTAAAAGATTCTTTTAAAACTTCACAGAACAGGGCTCATTCAAGACTGCTGCTTGTGCCACCTTATATGCTGAATTCTACTTTAGAACAAACACTTGTATTAATGCAAGAGACTATTATGTTCCACAAGCCAGCAAAAATCTTTTCCTTAGAGAATACACCACCGTGTTAACCAATTTGGACCGACACAGTGGACAGCAGAACTTGGCTTGGAGTAATTAATTTGTAATTAGTCAGCTAAGGGTGTGTGAGTGTGAATGCACATGCGCAAACATACTCGCCTTTAAATAGTCACCCCGAGCCTCCTGTGTGGATGACACTACCCTGGCTGAGTAGAAAAGATGAACTCTTAGAATTGTGAAACTCTTAGAATTTCCATGTCACCATTGTTTCTTACCCTCAATTAATTTTCCTCCACTTTATATTCACTCCTATTTTTGAAATTGGATAGCCATAGTGGACCCCATGTTCCTTGGAGAATTTGCTGTTTCAGCAGAGTAAAGGAGCTCTGGATCTCTGATTGCTTCATAAAGATCAACTTGCCAAGATTATGGGGTCTTCAGCAAAAGCAACTTACCTGATTAGTTGCCATTAAAGCTAACCTAAGACAAATACTCATCCTGCGAGGAGAGTGCCTGTAACTTTAATAATGCCCAAGGGAGTATGCATGACCTCCACGCCTCCAACCCAGACACTGTTTAACCATACCCCACAACTTGTGAATTTCAATTATTTGTTCAGAGGGGCCATTCATAATTGCCTGGTGTAAGCCTGTCTTTAGGATGCAAAGCAGAAGACAATGAAAATGCTACCAGGGCGAATTAGGGCAGCCGGCACTTAAACATATAAATTAACTAGGCCTCTTTTCACAGCTCCCCCTTTCTATTCTGAGAGGTTTAAGTCTGGTGACATCAAAGACAGGATTATGGGAGAAGATAAAAAACTGGATCTAATGTCCATGTTTGAAGTCATGAAAGTCCTCCTCTCTCCACGGCAAAATAACCCTCTTCATAACACACACACACACACACACACACACACACACACACACAAAACCAAGGTCCAGGTGCAAAGGGGTTGGGGGCAGGCTGAGGATGGGGGAAGGCTGCAGGAAGGCCCTGGCTTCCTGAGGTTGTAGGAATAACTGAGTGTTAAAGCTCCTGCATCGCCAATTGCGGTAATAGATTATTTGTAGGCTTGGGTTGGCTTTGTTCTGCAAATTAATATGTTAAGTCTTTCTTTTAAGTCTGTGCGATGTTGGGATGGTTCTTTAATGAGATTTTAACTAGGTTTCCTTTACTATCAGCAAAGACTAGAACAGATTTTTTTTTATGTGGAAGAAGAGTGATCTCTAATGTCAATGCCATTATCAAATATTTCTTTTAATGTTATTTGCCAATCAAATTTCTCGCCTACAATAATACTATAGTATTTGAGTTCACTCTGCACCAATGGGATATGAAACATATATATTCACATTAAAGTGATAGGCTTAAAAACATTTTTAATAAATAGTTTCTTTGGAGAGGCAAAAGTTTGCAGGACCAAAGTGTACTGTAATTTGAAGGTATCTATGAATTACTTTGTAATTCATAGAAATTGTTTGGGATGAATACAAACTTAGGCTCTTTCAAAATACATGCAGCTACACTGCCTGGCATTACAGCCAGGAAGATTTATTTTTAAAACTCTGCAAGCTACAGGCCCACGATTTTTAAAGGCTTTAGTCCTTAAAGCACTAAATCAGCATTCAAGTGGCTGGTTAATCTCCCAAGGGCCAAAATGAAGTGCCTTGGCCTAGATTATAACAGACCGACTGTTAGAAAACTCCGCAGCACCAAACCTAGTAAGCATTGGTGTATAAACGGAGCCTTTAGACAAAAATTGCTATATTACAGACCCTCCTCACTTTCTCCTGTTCTCATATTTTGTAGACTCATGTAGACTTGAATCAAAAAATAAAACAAAATAAAATCCTTGAGTTGTGGGCAGGGGGTAGCAAGTATTGTCAGGTTTCAGTGTGAAAATGTCATTCTTTGCACACCCATGGTCAAAGAATGGCCAGATGCACCAAAGTAAGGCAAGCATGAGAAGAAGTTTATCGAGGGGGAGCAAGATAGGATTACAATAAGATAACAGGGCAAGAGCAAGCTTAGGTTTACAGAGCATGATACATACACCGCAGGTGACAACCGGACCCCTTGCCTCCTGCAGGAAAAAAGAGTTTGGTTATGGTGTGCGACTTGTTTTATAGTACCGGGTTAGGACCTTCCTAGTGGCTCAGATGTTCACCGTGGAGCCACTTTGATTAGGAGTTGCATTATTATGCATACGGATTGTTCTAGGTCAATTTCTAGACTCTATGGTACCTATGCTGCTTGGCTTGTGGGCTAGAGAGTCCTCTGTGTTCTTCTGAGCTGGCGCACCAGGTTCTGATTGGCAGATTTGCAGGGTGTTCCCTCCTACCCCAGGTATGGCAGTTCCTCAAGACAGGATTAGGGTGGGGTGGGACCAAGATGGGGGCGACAGCTCCTACTTTCATCCCTAGGAGACCCGGAATTCCTCACTATCTACCTAACAGTATCACAATTTTGTCTGACAGACTTGGTCTTTTAGGTTCAATAACCACGAGAAGCTCTTAGTTCCTCTCTGGAGTCGTAGCCTTTTTGGTTGGGAATCTCATAGCATGCGTATTATTGCTCTCTATATTATCGCACAGGTTCAAAAGGAGCAGGCAGCAAACTGGTGGCAATCCATTATGCCAAAGACATGTTCCATTCTGAACAATGGCTCAGTTGAAGAGATCTTTAATCTCCTTGTGTTTATCCAAGTTTACAGAAAAATTAAACCACTTAGTTTATCCATAGGATAGGTCTTTGCTGTGTGGCAGTCAGGGTGGATCTCACCTTTTCCTAGAAAAGTCAGATTCTAAGAAGTGTAAGGGCGAGAGAACCTTCTCCCTCTCTCCTCTGGGGTTTCAGTATTTGAGTCTGAGAAGTAAACTTGACAGTAGACAGATTAACAGGAGAAAGGCACCCAAACGTTTTAGTTGCATACACACGGGGGGCCTACAAAGTATGAGACTCAGAGAACGGCCAGATGGTTAAAGCTTCAATAGCATTTGGAGCTATAGAAAGAAATAGGGGCTTGAATGCTCCTGGAGGGAGGTGGCCACAAGCTATGGGAGGGTGAGGGAAGGAACTGCATGGCCAAAAATGGTTGTCTTATTATGCAGATAAAATCTCTCAGGTAGTAGCCCTCAGAAGAATAGGTAAAAAGTCTGTCGGGGTGCAGTGTCCTAGGCATGGAGACCGTTAGTCTCTTCTCCCTCTTCTCCTGCCCTGTGAGTTAATCTTTTCTGGTTAATGTAGATTACAGGGAGGGGATTTATGACAACCGAATTCTTTCTGGAGGAAGTAGATTTCCTTCTGGAGAAAAGTCCCTTAGATAGGGGAATCTCAGAGAAAGCCCTTCCCCGAGCTTGGGGAGAGAAAAAGAATTAAGAGATGAAGGTGGGTACAGTCAAAGAGACTTTGGTTCTGAGGTTGCTTCTTTAGGTCACTTTCTGAGCTCCAATAGAAGGAAAACTAGGAAGTCCAGTAGCTTAGAAGTCTAAACAACCCCAGATGACTTATACCAACCTCAGTTTTACTTCTTTACACACTCCCTCAATCTCATGTTTATACATTTACCTTAAAAGTTATTCAGTTAGAGACGGGGCACAGTGGCTCACACCTGTAATCCTAGCACTCTGGGAGACTAAGGCGGGAGGATCGCTCAAGGTCAGGAGTTTGAAACCAGCCTAAGCAAGAGTGAGACCTCATCTCTACTAAACATAGAAAAAAAATAATTGGCCAACTAAAAATATATAGAAAAAATTAGCCGGGCATGGTGGCACAGGCCTGTAGTCCCAGCTACTTGGGAGGCTGAGGCAGAAGGATCGCTTGAGCTCAGGTGTTTGAGGTTGCTGTGAGCTAGGCTGACACCACGGCACTCACTCTAGCCCAGGCAACAGAGCAAGACTCTGTCTCAAAAAAAACCAAAAAAAAAAAACCACCCTTTTTGAAAATTAAAACCTTCATTCCTGCCCAAGACCAGTCATCAAAGGGGCAGAAAAATGTTCTTTGCTGTTTATTTTCTAGTATCTTAAACCACAGGAGATGGCTCAACAGAATTGTCCAGACAAGGGTCACCTGAGATAAAGTCTACTGAAACCACGAATTATAAACAATAGCCATAATATGTGACACTGGTCACATAGACCCAAGACCAACCTCTGAAAACCCCCCTTTTAAAAAGGCCCTGTTTTTCTGCTTAAAGTCAGGATGGTATTCTTTGAGACACTAGTCCACTGCCCTCCTCATTTGCTGGGGAGGGCAGTGGACTAGTGTCTCAAAGACTGCCATCTATAAGACACTAATAAACTTGTCTTTCCTTTTCCTCAAACCACTTGTCCTTCTTTGTTCTCACCAATTCGGCCTCAGGAACAAGGACAGAACTGTAACACATCCATGTTGTAGTTGTGCCAGAATTTTCTTCCTCTTTAAGGCTGAATAAATATTCCAATGCACGTGTACCCCATTTTGTTACTTCATTCATCCATCGATAGATACTTGGGTTGCTTCCACCTTTTGGTTATTGTGACTAGTGCTGCTGTGAACATCGGTGTACAAGTATCTGTCCATGTCCCTGCTTCCAATTCTTTTGGGTACATACTTTTTCATAAACTTTTAACTTTGAACTCTATGAGTGTTTTTTGTATGGAAATTAAGTCACTTTTTTTTTTTTAAAAAAAAGCAAACTAAAATAAAAATCAAGCCCCCAAATTGAAAACATGGGAACCTATCAAATTGGTATCATAACTACATAGAGAAAAATAATTGTTTCAAGCTCTTTACAGAGGAATAGAAGGCAATTAATGAAAGATGGAAAGGTAAATGGAAGGATCACCGGTGGATTATAAAACCATTAAGTGGAAAGACGCAGAACAGTTTGTATTAGCGGTGCCTAATTATTACCCCACGGATTTCATTGTCAACACCATAACCAATGATCAAACTCAGATCAGAATGACACATCCAGCATTGTGTTCTCCAAGCATGAACTCATCACCTGTGAAGTATTTCTGGCAAAAATATTTAACCGAAATCTGTTTGAGCCCTTAAACTTCCAGTTTACAGGAAATACGAGGTCTGTCCAGAAAGCATCCAGGTGTTGTTAATATAACAAAAACGGGCTTGCTCGACATCAATGTAACCTGGCAGCCAAGGCGAGTAGATGGGGATGTGCACGCGTGAACAATGACAACTTCACTACACTCGTCAGTGGGGCGCTAGAAGCCGTTGAGTGAGCATGTGTACTCTGTGGCCGTTGCGTTCAAAGGGACTGAGCAAGTCGAGCAACGAGGCTGCACCAAATTTTGTGTTAAGCTCGAACATTCCTTTGTGGAAACTATTCGGATAATTCAGAAGCCTTTCGGGATGATGCAATGAGTGCAGTGCAAATAAAAGTGTGGCACAAACTTTTGAAAGATGGTCAAGAATGTGTTGAAAGCGATCCACGTTGTGGAAGGCCTGCAATGAGCAGAACACCTGAGACTGTTGAGCGTGTACGGGTTAGGTTAAGAGATACTGGGAGAATTGTGTGAGGTCCCAAGGTGCCTACTTTGAAGGGGACTGAGGAGTCATTGTCCTATGTACAATGTTTCTTTTATCTTATATATTCTTTGATAACTGTCTCTATTTTTCATATTACATGGCTGGATACTTTCCAGACAGACCGTGTTGCATAAGAGCTAGAGGAACAAATTAAATGACTCTGAGAGAAAATAACCAAATACATGCAGAATGCAGAACATTCTATATGAACTTCTTGATAGTTTCAAAATGTCAATGTCATTTTTGAAGAAAAGGAGGTGCAGAGGGAGCTCTTTGAGAATAAAAGAGACTAAAAAGCTACAACACCCCAATGCAATGCATGTGTATTGTTTTAATGCTGGTGTAAAAAATCGACCATAAAAAAAATTTTGGAACAAATAGGGAAATTTGAATTTGGACTGTATGATGTTGGAGAAACATTGTTAACTTTCTTAGATATGTCAATGATATGTGATTACATAAGAGAATATTCTTATTCTTACTACAGTATTTAGGAGTGAAGGATCATGGAGTTATGATAGATAAATATTAATAGATATTTCAAATATAGCAAAATTTGTTACTATCTAGATGATAGGTACATGAGTATTGAATATGGGTGATGGATCTATGGCTATTCATTGTACTATTATTTTTTGAGACAGAGTTTCACTCTGTTGCCCAGGCTAGAGTGCAGTGGTCTAGCTCACTGTGCAGTAGATCACAGCTCACTGCAACCTCAAACTCGAGGGCTCAAGTGATCCACCTGCCTCAGCTTCCTGAGTATCTGGGACTACAGCTGCACACCACCATGTCTGGCTAATTTTTCTATTTTTTTGCAGAGATGGGGTTCTCACTGTGTTGCCCAGGCTAGTCTCAAACTCCTGGCCTCAAGCAATCCTACCACCTTGGCCTCCCAAAGTGTTAGGATTATAGATGCAAGCCACTGCTCCCAGCCATTATATTATTCTTTCAATATTTTTATCTTCTCTGTATGTTTACATTTTTTGATAATATACAGAGTTGAAAAAGTAAAAG